>PYAF01003402.1:77415-95099 GCA_007407185.1 Glycine tomentella | reverse complement strand
CCCTTTGTTTTAAATTTGGACATGATGAATGAATAAAGATTGTGGTGCCAAAGTTATGAGAAATTGAAAAATAAACCAAAAGGTGAAAAATTGAATAAAAATTGAAATCATGCATCATTTACATCTGACCCTCAGAGTGGAGGGAAGTTTCACTAGAGTGGGTGAAACTAATTGAAGATGGTACCCTTTAAACCCCTCATAGTGGAGGGAGGTTTCACTAGAGTGGATGGAACTAGTTTAACCCTCAGAGTGGAGGGAGGCTACCACTAGAGTGGGTGGGGCTATTTTTATGGTACCATATATTGAGAAGCCGGTGATAATCTGAGATCTCAGTCATGCATCATTTAATAAAGAAAGCATGCATCATTTATCATATATCTGTTTTATAATTGTTATTCTGTTTCGATTATTTAGCTGTTTCTATTTCTATCAATTATCTAATCATGTTTATTAAATACTTATCCGAGTTGTGTCGGTGGTTGACACCTGTGATGACCCCAATTCATTTGGGCGAGCAGAGGAACAGTGAAAAGCTGAGATAGGGAGACGCTTGGATAATTTGCATGCTATGTTTTGGCTTGATGTATGGTTGATCTAGTTGGATGATTGCTGCTTTCAGAATTATGTAATTCATATGGTACTACTTTGTGGTGGTCTGTATTTTATTTTGGGATGACTGTATACGGACTGTTATACTTAACTATGTTTAAATTACCTAGACTACGTATTATGTTAATTTATTCCAACGTATCAAATCGCTTAGAATATTATTTTACGTAACCAAATCACGTAGAATTTTTTTTTTTTTGTAAACTAAAAACGTAGCCGATAAAAGAGAACCAACGTAATAAATTAAAATAAGGGAATTAAACGAAGTCGTTATATTCTACACCACTCTCCCTTTGCACGTTGAAGGCTAGGCTTGTGGGACAATCCATTTTGCTTCATTTCACGTGGGATGCTAGAGCTTTAGGAGATGTTTCAAATATCTCTAAGTCATTATATCTACTTTCCACTAGGTTCCATTTTATTGGCTAATCTTTTTCCTCCTTACAAGTGGCCATATCTTGAAACTTCTTTCATTATTCTTCTTCTGCTCCAATTGCACGTAGCTTCCCCCTTGGTCTTAGCCTTCAATTTCAGTTTCTACTCCTTGGTTTAGCATTAATGAAGTGCAAAATATCTTTCTAAGCTATAATGTTTAGCTTTCCAAGTGGACCAATGATAAGAATCCTTGTTTTTCTTCTCACCAAGTGTCCAAGTTCTACATCCTTCTCCTTGATTCTTCATTTGCACGTAGAATGCTAGGCTTCTAGGAAAAGTTTCACCAATTTTTCTTTCTTTTACGTGTAGTAACCAACATTTAAAGATTTTTGTGTTTTTGCTTCATTCTTGAAAAACCCGTTTCTGTAAAATAATGATTCTGGATTCGTTAACCGTTGGATCTCCTTAAAATTTTAAAGGCACACTCCTATCTTACATATATAACTTTTGACCGTTGGGATTTTGAAATAATACCTAGAATTGTCTACGTGTCCAAAGGAGTCAAGAGAAAGTTTTCTTCAAAAAAATCTTCTTAGTTCATTATTATCTTACTTTACAAATGGACCAATGGCATGTATCCTAACCTTTTAAACATCCATGTGTCCATTCTTGAAGTTTCTTAAAGCTTTTCTCCATTGATCTTGCATCATACGGTTAAGGCTTAATTTAGAAATCCAAATCAATCCAATTTTTCCTTTCTTACCTATAATAGCTAAATTCTAATTTCTTATTGGTCCATTTTGCCTTGAATTATTAAAATTACTAAACTAACTTATTAGGAAGGTCTATCTCTCCTATAATTAAGAGAAAATTCTATAGATTGTATTTATCATTTTCCTGTGTTTTTTAGATACTTGGTTAGTCTGTATTGAGCTCTTTTCAAAATTTCTATTAAAATTCCTAGAAATTCTAATTTATGATTTCTTGTCTTCCACTATGTTAATAATTTATTATCTAAAGGCATTTTATCCATTTTCTAGGTTTCCACAAAGTTTCTAAAGTTATCTGGTCAGTTTTGACCTAAAGGGCATTTTGGTAATTTCACTACTCACCATAGGGGTATAATCGTCATTTCCAAAAATGTTCAGGGTATCTCTATAATTGTCATCCTAAGGGTATTCTGGTCATTTCCAAAACATCCAAGGGTATTTATAAAGTTTTCTCCTTAAAATATCTTACTAAAATACCTAGGGGTAATTTGGTCATTTTGAAATGTCCAGGGGTATTTTCGTCATTTTCCCCTAATCTTTTTGTGTTGCTTCTAATTAACATTTTACCCTAATAATTTAAATACAGACCATCAATTGACTGTAGTTTTAAAATTTTGGGGTGTTACAGCAATAATAGGGACAACTCCAAAACTTTTTAAGTATCAAGGAACAAAAGCAAATAAAAAAATTATCAAGGATAAAAAACAAAAGTCATGTATATATTCGAGATTACAAACGTATTTTAGTCTAATTTCAATTATGAGATGGTCAATTCAATTAAGGAAGAACCTACAACAACAAAGGAGGGAAATAAGTAAATTATCATGTGACATCTTTTAAAATATTTTTAATAAAAATATTATAAACCGTTGGGTTGAATTATATGGATGATTAAGATTTAGTGTAAGTCTTTAGACTTATATCTCGTCATTACCGTTAAGCCATGTCAATAGTTAACAGTTAGCTATGGATGATTAATTGATGAAAAAAATAAAAATTGTCAAATTTAAGAAAAAAAACTTAAATACATTTTGTATCATTGTAATTTAATGCTTTTTTTTATTTTTCATCCTTATGCAAATAATATTTTTTTTTCATCCTTAAATCAATTTAGATAATGCTTTGAATAATAACAAAAGTTATCTAAACAACTTAAATGGCAAAACAAAATAAAACAAATATAATTTTCAAGGATTAATTTTTTTTATACTAGAACAAAAAATTTAAAAATTACTAAATTATAAGTACTAATAAGATACTAGTATTTAAACCTTAAATAAATGAAAATTACACCAATAGCAAACTACGATTTAGTTTTTTAAAATAAAAAATAAAGGGGTCAATAAATATCCTTATTTTTGTGTTGAGATTCCGTCACTCTGCTCCTACACAGGCTGCGCTGGCCAAGGGAAGAGAGTTTGTGGATAATAATGTTGATAACGGTTAGGGAAGCTTCTTCTTGTTCTTCTTCTCCCCTCAGCTTCTGGCTTAATCGTCTCAACGCAAAACCCTCCAAAACACTCAAAACAACATCCATTTGCCAAGCTAGTTTCTCTATCCAAAGAAGACCCACTCATTCATGGAATACTCGCCATCTCTCTACCAGGTTCTTATTTATATTTATCTTGATTCCAATTCTTTCAGTCTTCTTTAAAACAAGTTGAATGGAAAAGGGAACTCTTTAAAAGACCCACTTAAACAATATGTGCTCCTTTTTAGATCGAATTTAGTAATTATCTGTGTTTGGTTCAGGAGTACTAATTGCTTTGACTATTAACAAGATGAACGAAACATATCCCTTGATCTTTAGCTGTAACTTATGTAACTTCTCACTCCACTGAATGAATTTATAGATATTTGCTGTTATTTCTTAGGGCAAAGTGTGTAGTGCTTGTTATTGTGGTCATTGGTCAATTGCTCTGAAACACGGACTTTGACAGGACACTTACGGCTAATGTCTAAAATATAGGACACGGGGACACCTATACACACACAAACAGAGATATTCTAATTTAATGGAGTATGAGTAGCGTATAACAAAATATCTAAATGATGGTATATTCATCTTTTTAAACCAATCTTCTATGTTTTTTCAAGTGTATTAATTGTTTAAATGTAACAACTTAAGTTTTCAAGCCAACACAAAAGTGATTCTTGAATCAAACATCTAATAAGTGTCAGAACACGTGTCCGGGTGTGTCGGTGTCGGAAAAGTTTTAGACTTGGTGACACTTCGAACAAGAGAAGTGTCTGTGCTTCATAGGTCAATTGTCTCTACTCTATTTTAGAGAGAAAATTGCAACCATTTAATTTTCTTCCCTTTTGTTGTTGGTTGTAATTATTTTGTGCCACACTTGCTGTTTCAAACTTTGCAGCAGTGAGCTAGCAAATTTTGATCCCTTGGGTATTAACTCAGATTTATCTTCTGCTCTGAATTCTACCTGGAAAAATCTGGTGTGCTCAATTGCACAAACATTTAAGAGTACTTCAAGTGCAGAAAATGGAAAACCTAACTCTTCTCAAGGGGTAGCAGGTATCTTTCTTCTCTTTATTTATCTTATGGAGCCTGAAATTATAAGTTTTGTATCTCCTAGCAATAGAGGATTGTTCAATTCATTATTGTATTTTGGTGTTGGCAGCTGCAATAGAAGATAGTTCAATAGATTTTGGTGACCTTTTTAAGGGTCCACTGCCAGGGAAGTTTCTCAAGCTTTTAGGGTTTCTTGCCTTGTCAAGGCTTGGAGTGTACATACCCCTAGGTGGAGTTAATAGGGAGGCTTTTGTTGGAAATTTGGATCAGAACAGTCTATTAAGCACTTTGGACTCGTTTTCTGGTGGTGGTATTGGTAGACTTGGGGTATGCTCCCTTGGCATTGTTCCCTTCATCAATGCACAGATTGTTTTCCAGCTTCTTGCACAAGTGTATCCAAAATTGCAAGATCTTCAAAAGAGAGAAGGTGAGGCTGGAAGAAAGAAAGTTCTGCAGTACACTCGATATGCTTCAGTTGGATTTGCCATTGTGCAGGTCAGCAATTTGTGAACTTTTGTTTGGGATAATTTTTTGCAAAAAAAAAAAAAAATTATTTTGTTTACTAACTTTATGCAAAACGAAGGAGATTCTTGCCTGAAAATCCATGCTGTTTAATTCACTATACACTCTGCATATTACTAATTGAGTTTTCTCCTTTGTATTTTTCTGTTTGTTCTTTTTCGTTACAGGCAATTGGCCAAGTTCTTTTCCTACGTCCCTATGTCAATGACTTTTCTACAGAGTGGGTTATTTCGTCTGTTATCTTATTGACTCTTGGCTCCGTGTTTACAACATACATTGGAGAACGAATTACAGACCTAAAACTTGGGAATGGAACCTCTCTTTTGATATTCACAAACATTATCTCGTACTTGCCAGCTTCTTTTGGTAGGACAATTGCTCAAGCATTTAATGATGCAAACTACATTGGACTTGCTACCATTGTTATGTCCTTCTTTTTGTTGGTAGTTGGAATTGTTTATGTTCAGGTAAATCTCATTCTTATTGTTAAACAAAGATGTATTTGAACTAGCAAAGAGATGTTGATCTCCAACAGTGGTTTTCAGGAAGCAGAGAGAAAAATCCCGCTTAACTATGCTTCTAGATTCACCAGCAGAAGCACTGGACTTGAAAAGTCTGCTTACCTACCCTTTAAGGTCCTCACTCCATTTCACTAACTTCCTAGTTTTATCTTCTATGTCACTGTGTCATCTCATCCTTCTAATCATGTCACGTATTTGATTATTCATGAAATTATCACATTAAACCTCAAAATTTGAGAACGTAGATCTTCTATTTTGTCAGGTAAATAGTTCTGGAGTAATGCCTATCATATTTTCTACATCATCATTAGCTCTTCCTGGTACTTTAGCGCGCTTCACTGGTTTGACTGCACTAAAGAAGGCTGCAGTGGCATTAAATCCAGGAGGTACTTGGTTGTTTTTGCACTGGATTTATATTAAGACTATTTTTTCCTGAAATGTCAGGTCTGGCATTCCATGTCAGTCATGTATTTGACAAATATACAATGCATACACGTAGGCTTTGTTGTTGCTGTACATTGTTGAAATGAAATTCTATTATGCTTTATTGTCATTAACGTTTTGTTTCTTTATACATAGATGCTTTTTACTTAGCCGGATATTTGTTGTAGGTTCCTTCTACCTTCCATTTAACATACTTTTGATAGCCTTCTTCAACTACTATTACACTTTCCTACAACTGGACCCTGATGATGTGAGTGAACAATTGAAACGTCAAGGTGCTTCAATTCCACTTGTCAGACCAGGCAGAAGTACAGCTACATTTATCAAAACAGTAATTCCGTCCTTTTCTAGTTTTGCATTTTGCTATTTCCTTCTGATTATATACCGTCTTTTTTTCTCTTAAAAATATACTCCCTCCAGTAATGTTGTCAAGATCGCGCGTCAACTCGTGGAATCGCACGATCCTGCGATTTTTCCGGCGGCCGGCGATCCAGATCGTGAGTAGGATCGGGAGTGGGTAGGATCGTAGTGGGATCGCGATTTTGCTCGTAAAATCGTAGGATCTCCGATCCGATCCGATCCTAGGCGTCGTTCGAGGCGCGTGCGTGTGAGATGAAGGACTGGACGAAGTCGATGCCGAAGAAGCCGAGGAGGTAGATGAAGGAGGTGATGAGGGAGAACATGGCGGCGATCTCGGAGAGAGTGACAACGTGGAGAGGGGTGTGGCTGCGCATCTTGTCGCGCCAGCGGTGGAGGAGGAAGTACGCAACGGTGAGGTACAGAGGGAGAGGGAGGGCGTCGGAGGCTTGGGATGGTGGTGGATTGCTCTGTCATCAGCGGCGGGCGGCGGCCGATGATGGAGTTCCATTGTGGGAGGGAGAGAGTGAAAGGGAAGAAGGAGTAGAACTGTAGAAGAACCAATTTTGCATTTTCTTCTACACCTATTTTCGAACGTTTGGTGAGATGTACTGTTTCTTGTGATAAGTTTGGTTTTTATATATAATGTATTATTTGCCTACAAACACACACACACCCCTATAAGTCATAGGCTCATAGCAGACTGAAGCTATCGAATATCCCAAATCATCTACACAAGTTACGCAAACGAAGGAAAAGAGAAAATAAAAAAGTTCACCAATTATGCATATACATTAAATATTTAAAAGATAGATTTTATCACTTATACTAATCATATCCAACTCAGATAGAATTACCTTCTATTAAAGATACTTGTAGTTAAAATAGAAAATAATTAAAACACCAATTATACATATACTTTGACAAGATAATTAAATTTAAACTAAAAAACATTTTTACAAACACCAATAATACATGTACTTAGACATGATAAATAAATAAGTTCATAAATAGAATTTGACACCATTTAGTGAGTGAGAATATTTCAACTTATTAATCTTAAATATGTGATTGCATTAAATAGGATAGATTTTATTACTTAAAATATGTGATTGTATTAAATAGGATAGATTTTATTACTCATTAATGTTATGTTATTAATTATTATGACTTATGAATTTTTATTGTGTTGTGTTATGTATTGATATGATGGATTTAGATTATATGTTATGACTTATGACTTATGAATTTATATGTGAATCTAAGTTTATTTCTTTATTTATTAAGTTTTTTATGTATATAGATTATATATAGAAATTTTAGGTATTGAATTTTGACATAGTAGGATCTCGATCCGATCCTACGATCCTCGATTTACGATCTTTCATCCCCTCCCCCGATCCTACCTAAAATTACGATCTTGACAACCTTGCCCTCCAGCCTTCTATATAAGAGACAAATGACTAATACATCAAGATCAATACAAGTAGTTAACACTTTAAGTTAGTTAATTTAATTAATATTGTCATAAATTTAAATGTTATTCCTAAAATACCCATTTAGAACTAAATAGTGACTACTGAGTAGTAATTATATTTAATGACACTTTACATAATTCAAGGAATAATTTTTTCCACCAATGAGTGTGGCTTGTATTGTTATTAGGTTAATAAATGCATCTACTTACATGCGTTGTGAGTAAGCGTGTCATTTTAATATATTTCATAATAAAATTAAGTGTATAAAAGAAAATTAACAATGATATATTTGAAGGTGAGTCCATGTTTCTTATAATTAGGGCCAAAAAATATGTCCTGTTTGTTTCTTATATAAAGGACTGAAGGGAGTATTATATATATGCTATACTAGTATGCCATTAGCTTTGTAGTTTGTGATAATTAGATTAAAGTTCTAAATTGTACAGATTGTGATATCTCTCCTTGTGAATGGAATTTATTTTAGATTTCTTTTGAAAATTCAATGAACATTATCTTTGAACTTAAAAAAAAAAAAAAAAAAGTGAACCATTGGTTTTCTCTCTTGGTGCAGGTTCTTAGTAGAATATCAGTTCTGGGTTCAACATTTTTGGCTATCTTGGCTGCTGGTCCAGCAGTTGTTGAACAGATCACTCACTTGACCGCATTCCGGGGATTTGCAGGAACATCTATTCTTATTCTTGTTGGTTGTGCAACTGACACAGCAAGAAAAGTTCAAGCTGAGATTATATCCCAGAAATACAAGAACATAGAGTTCTATGATTTTGATAAATACTAACCGTTAAAGGAATGGTGGTTTACAAAACTTGAATTACGCAGCTACTACATAATTCTGCAAAAGAGGAAATGTTGGAATGTAAGCCAATAGTCTCCAGCGTGTACAACAGTGTACCATTACATTTATATCGGCTTGTAAATAATGCTGATAGCAGCGATTTGCTTTTATTTGTAGTTGAAGAGATTATTCTGAAAATGCATCCAGTTTGCGTAGTATCTGGCTATCAATCAAAGGAAATGGAACCAGAGAAGTGCGTCTCAGGCATTACAATGATGTTTTAAGCATTTTCCCTAAGTTAACTATTCTAAATATTTGTCTTTGTAGTAATTAAATTTGTTTTATATCAGACTTTATTTATCTTTCGACCAAGTTTTGAATTAGAGGGTCTCTTTCTCATGATAAACATGAGGGTTAAGACAAAAAAAATAACGCTCTTAGCAAGTCACAAAGACTTTCTATTACAAACTTGAAAATCCTAACCAGACTTTATTTATCTTTGGACCAAGTTTTGGTTGGTATGATATGAATCTAATATGAATCTAATAGTTGCCTTTGCTTTGATTAGGATAAGGTATGATAAATTACAAATCTTTATATATAAATTAGAATAATTATCTTGAACTAACACATTTTTAGCTGTTATTCTTTAATGAAAATTTTGTAAAATTCTTTTGTTAAAGAAAGTGTTTCTAAAAAACTTTCTTAATTTTATTTTTTTAATTTATCATTTTCAATATCTTTAGTTTTAACTTGTATTTTAATATTTTTTTTAAATCATGAATAATTAACAATAATGTTATATTAAAAACATTTACTATAAATCTAAAATATAATTTATGTTTAAAAGTATTTATTTATTTCATATTATAATTATAATTTGTATATATAGGATTATTTATTTAAATTTATTTATATAAAATAAAGATTTATTTTGTGCAATACAAAAGCTAACATACTAGTTTATAAGTAAGCTCCTTATAATAGCATACGGTCATAAGGTAGTATGGAAAGTGTTCCGTCCTGGAATGACGGAAATGTCTGACGAGTGTCGTCGGAAGTGTTGTTGTAGGATCGGACTCTCCCCTGCTGATCAATGGTGGTAAGACCAGCGACCGAAGAGAAGATCACACCGACACGGGAGCAATTGGGGTGCTGTGTGTGTCGTGTGAATGGAAAGAGGGAGAGTAAGAGTAATCTGTCGTGTACCTTTCACCATTGAGTATGCTGGTTTTATAGGGTCTTACTTGGGCTCGGAGCACAGAGCATTCAAGGTCCAGGATCTTCCTCCATAATGCCTAGGCCGAGAATCAGGGAATGATGACCGCCGTGCTTTTAATGCTGCCGATGATCATTCCTTCGTAATCAAAGACGGACCCCGGTTGACGGAGCTAATTAAGGGGAGGATATGGAAATGGAATATCCGTATCCGTAACAGATGCCCCTCAGCCTGGTCATCCAGTATTCTGGAGGACCGGGATGTAAAATGTCGTGATCGGCTTTCTGCTTGCTCTTGTCCGGCTAATCGAGTCCTGGCCGTTCTCATGAAGGGCCGACATTGTGCGAAGCGTCGTGTCATCGATTGGTTATGAATCTGACATCGGGTCGGTATTATTCGTGAGTCGGCCTCATACGGGAATTCTGGGCCGAAGTTATCATCCGTCCTGTGCTTTTCGGTCAGCTTTTATCCTGGTGTCGGGCCGCCCTTGTCTCTTCAGAATCAGCCGATTCTGAGCAATGAAGCGTCCCTTAATCCCGAGGCGCCACGTGTCTTCTGTCGTTTCATGCTTTAATCATTACTTTGGTGCAGTTATGACGTAACCGTCGCTCCCACGTCTTTCAATGTCCGTCAGTTATTGCCTCGCGTTTTTGAATTCTGACGGTTTCTTTTCCTTTGCGTGCCATACTTTTTTGACCTTTCGATCTTTTGCCTCCTCATTTTCCATTGTTCATTAATTTCCTTGTCCTTTTCCCTTGCAAGTCCTCTCGAGCACCTGCATTCTCGCTCTTTGCTGCCATTTGTGCCTCCGTCTTCACCATTTTCTTTCCAGGTAACTCTTTTCGCTGTTCTGCCTCTTGCTCTTTATCATTCAGTGCATTTGTTCCTGCCTTAGCTTGTTTTCTGGACTTGCTGGTGTTCCTTTTCGTCCTTCAAAACCTCTCTCCCTGTTACCTGTAAGCTCTCTTTATCATGAAATATACCCCCGAGGAGGAGGCGGAGATTCGCAGAACGTACCCTCCCCGTACTGCCTTCTGGCTCTATGGGCTTCCTCTTCCTGATGAAGAGAAGAGAAAATCTCTGCTTCGGGTACCCCCTCCCGTTAGTGCCTCTAGTGCTGTTAGGCCCCCTGCTCCCCGTGTCCCTAGGCCCCCTACCGCCGGTGTTCCTAGCTTCCTTCAAGGGTCCTCTGGGTCTTCATCGCGTCATAGATTTATCTTTCCTTCTTCGGGGACTGGGGTGGCTCCTGTTTCTGCCCCTATTGTTCCTAGGGTGGCCCTAGGGTCTCAATCGCAATTTGAAATCCGCTACGAGCCTTGTTCAAAGTGCTTGGATGATTTTCTTTATTTGGCTAGCAAGGATTTGGATAGGCAGGCCGAAGACCTTCTGGATAGGTGCCGACACAACCCTGTTAGGGTGCCTAAACCTATTGGTGTATCGGCCCCAACTTTAGGAGTCGGCCTGTCGATAACTGCACCGGTGTCAGTTCCTCAATCCCTGCAGACTCGTCCCTTAGGTATTCTTACTAATTATTGAATTTTCTTTGTCGTAGGTAATCATGGATTCTCATATCGGCGATGTTAGTGACTTGGCAACCGGGCCTTCCATTATGTCCAATAAGTTTCCTTGGATCGCCCACGAGGTTTTTTGAATTCTCGTCGGCACTGACTTCTGGTGACCTTACCCATTTGCCCCTTGAAGCCTCTGAGGATTTTCAAATCTGCCTGCCCGGCTCGGGCGTTCCTGTTTGCGCTGCCCAGGAACATGATGGTCCCCCCTCTTTCCTATTTTATAGTGAAGTGGTCACTAGGGTAGGGATTCGGTTCCCTCTGACCGATTTTCAGATGCAGGTGTTAGACTACCTGCATGTCTCCCCTACCCAACTTCATCCCAACAGTTGGGCTTTCATCCTCGCCTTCGAAGTACTTTGCCAGAAACTCGGGGTATCCTGCACCTATCCTTTATTTTTTTACTTCTTTTCGGTTCACGCTAGCCGTTCGGGGAAGGAGTCAGCCGATCGGAAGGGGTGGATTTCCTTTCGTGGTCGGAATGACAACGGTTCCGACCGTCGGCTCTTCTCTTTGTTCTCCGTTTCTTTCAAGCGTTTCAAGGACAGGTTCTTTAAAGTCGTTGCCAATCCTGGTCGACGTCCCTTCTTTCTGAATGATGTTCTCGAGCCTAGGTTCCCCCTACACTGGTCGTCCCTTCATTATGATTCTCCTCCCATCTCCTACCGAACCGACAGGGCCCGGTTGTCTGATTCTGAGTCTACTGCGGCCGCTCAACTTTTGTCGTACAAGAGTTCTGGGGGATTGCAACCCATATCCTTCTATATCCAATGTGGTTAGTTTACATTTTCTGTTAACCGATCTTTCTTGTTTTTCGTCTAATCGCGCATTTTCTCTTTATGCAGCTATCGAAATGAGTTCTGTCGGCGTTCCCAGTCATCTGGCGGCCATGAAGTCCCGGAAAAGACCCCGATTAACCGATGGCAAGGGTAAGGATCCGGCCCAAGAGCTTGCTTCAACTCTGGCTCCTAGTCGGCCGATCTCTCTCCCTGAGAATCCGACGCCGGTTCGTGCCCCGACTCCTCCAGCTTCTCCGACGGCCGCCCCCGTCGTAACCATTGACAGCCCGGTGGAGGGATCTCCTGCAGCTCTTGTCACCGTTGCCGTTTCTGCCCCGGCCGATGAGCTTGTTTCAGGGGATGCTCCATCCCCTCCTGTCATCGTTAATGCTGAGGCATCGGGCCCTCTCACCCCACCGGCTCCCCCTGTTTCTACGGCGGCTGAGTCGACTGAAGGCCGTATCCAGCTGTCTCCTCGTACTCTCTGGAACCGGGGTATGACTATGGATCTTTTTGAAGTCATTCGGGCGCCCAAGAGGTATTCTGATCCGATTGCCTTTTCTGACTTGGAATTGGAGGAGTTGAACTCCCTTCAATCGGCCTGCTTCAAGATGGGTTCATTACTTGGGAGCTTGTCTTCTCTAAACCTGAAGGCTTCCAAGCTGACTGCTCGGCTTGACGCTTCTGAGGCCGAGATCAATCGCCTGCAGCAGGAGCTGGATTCGTCCCGAGCAGAAACGGTTGCTTCGGCTGGGGAGCTGGAGGCCGCTCGGATCAAGGCCGGCGAGGCCCAGGAGTCAGCTGCTCGCCTGACCGCCGAGCTTCAAGAATCCCGTGAACTGGCCGCCAAAATGACTGCCGAAGCTGAGGCTTCTCGGGAATCGGTGGTCAAATTGACGTCTGAACTCGATGTTTCCCGGACTCAAGTGAAAGCTCTGGAGCGTAAGGTTAGGACTTCGGAGGCGTCTATTACCCGTTTGGAGGATTCCCTAAGGAGGGTTAGGAAAAGGGCCGATACGCATAAGGCCTCCTGCGACGAGTTGCTCGCCCTTAATACTAAAAAGAACCAAGATTGGGAGGAGGCGACGAGCGAGCTTTCGTTTGTTCGGGATCAACTTAAAAAATCGTCGGAGGCCTCTTTCCAGAACTGTCTGAGCCAACTTTACTTTCTGAATCCTGGGGTGAAGTTAAACACAGAGGGCATGCACTTCAGGGCCTTTATTAACGATGGCCAGCTCCTCATGATTTCCGATAGTGAAGAGGGCGAAGGCAGTTCGGGCGGTGACGGTGGTGCTCTTGATGGCGGCGATTCTCCAACCGAGAAATAATTGAAGGGCCGGGATGTCGGTTGTCTTTTGTAAATTTTTGACAATTGCTTATGTGCAAGTACTCGTTTTATTTATATATGTGCTGGTTTCCGATTCTCGTTTGGTGTCGTCTTGTCCCTTGTGGCTCCAACGGCCAGGCATCCTAATCCGTCTTTTCGACTTTTAGGATTCCGATTAGGGAATAGTCATGTTGTTTTAATTTAGATAACCGATTTTACACGCAAAAATTATGCACACATACGATCGGTTTAATATGCAGAGATGATGCACAAATATAGGCTCCTTATCAGGATTTTATTCACATTCTTTGAAGAAAATAAGATAGATAAGATTTTCACGACCTCTCAAGTCAACTTTTTCCAGGTTGTACTTCCCCGGATCGACTGATGAGAACCGTGATACATCTGTTAACATCCTCCCGGAATCCGGTGAGGTGGTAATACACGATCCCTATGACGGGCGCATCGGCCAATTAAAGGGAAACACGTGTCGTCCATGATCCCGATGACAGGCCGAGGGCCTGCTAAGGGGAAACACATGGGTATCAGCTGTAGTACTTTTTCAATTTGTCGGCGTTCCATGTTCGTCGGATCGGTTCTCCCTCCAGTGTCTCTAAGGCGTAAGCTCCTCGGCCAATGTTCTTACTAACTCAGTAAGGTCCTTCCCAGTTTGCTGCCAACTTGCCATCTCGAGCGTTCTTGTTCCCGATGTCAGCCCGTCGGAGCACGAGGTCGCCACCTTCAAAGGATCGTGCCCTTACTTTCTTATTGAACTTTTTCGCCACTTTGCTTTTGTTAAGTAGGTCTCGGCTGTGCGCCGCCTCCCGGAGTTCCTCTATCATGTCTAGTTCGGCCGCCAATGTTTTGTCGTTGTCGTCTGCCCGCTCTACGTGCCGTCTCCTCCAGGACGGTTGGCCGACCTCTACCGGTATCATGGCGTCGCACCCGTACGTCATTCTGAATGGGGTTTCTTGTGTGGACGTCTGTACTGTTGTCCTATATGCCCATAGGACATAATATAGCTGCTCCACCCAATTTGGTCCCGCCGCATGCATTCTTTTCTTTAGTCCGTCTAGGATTATTTTGTTGGCTGCCTCGGCCTGGCCGTTGGAATGCGGGTGTTCGACGGACGAAAAGTGGTGTCTTATTTGTAGGCCTGCCATCATTGCCTTGAATTTGCCGTCGGTGAACTGGGTTCCATTGTCCGTTACAATCTCTGCCGGGATTCCAAACCTCGAGATTATGTTTCGCTCGATAAATTTTTGTACGCGAGCCGAAGTGATTGAGGAGAGGGGTTCGGCCTCGACCCATTTTGTGAAATAGTCGACGGCCACTATCAACCACTTCATCTGTCCTTCTGCCGCTTTGAATGGTCCTAAGAGGTCCATACCCCATTTGTAGAATGGCCACGAAGTCGTGATCAGACTGAGCTCCGATGGAGGAGCTCGTAGTGTTTTTGCGTGTTTCTGACAACTATCACATTTTCTCACATCCTCCGAGTCTGCCCTCATAGTCGGCCAGAAATATCCTGCACGTATAGCCTTCAGCGCTAGTGCTCTTGCTCCCATATGTTGGCCATTGATTCCTTCGTGTATCTCGGCGAGGACGTAATCGACTTGTTCGGATTTTAGGCATAGCAACAACGGGGTGTGGAGGCCTCGTCTATATAGTTCGCCGTTTACCACCACATACAGTGCAGCATTCCTAGCCAATTTCTTTGCCTCCATATCGTCATCTGGCACTGTCCCGTGTTCCAAATAGTCAATCAATGGTCGCCTCCAATCGTCGTCACTTGAGATGGCCATGACGCATGCCGGCCGGGAGACTTCTTGCTGAATGACTGATCTGTGGCTTGTGGCCCCTTTGGTGCTGGCCAACTTGGATAATATGTCGGCCCTTACATTTTCCTCTCTCGGAATGTGGGCGACCACCACCTCTTCAAATTCCGCCATGATCTCCTTGACTTTTACCAGGTATTTGGCCAATAGGGACCCTTTGGTCTGGTACCTGCCCTCAATTTGTGCGGCTACGAGTTGCGAATCGGTGAAGACGTTGACTCTGGATGCTCCCTGTTCTTTTGCCTGTAGTAACCCGACGATTAATGCCTCGTACTCTGCCTGGTTGTTTGAGGTCGGGAAGTTGAGTTGTGACGATTGCTCCAATGATACGCCCTCCGGGTTCTCGATGATGACCCCGGCTCCGCTTCCTTTGGCATTGGACGATCCGTCGACGTATACTTTCCACATCTGGTCGGGCTGGCCGGGTGTCGTCGGTGTCAGTTCCATGACGAAATCGGCCAGCGCCTGGGACTTGATGGCCTGCCGTGCCTCGTACTGGATGTCATATTCGGATAACTGGATCGCCCCATTCATCATCCTCCCCGCCAAGTCTGGTTTATGCAGTACCTGTCGGATCGGCTGGTTTGTCCTGACGACTACCGTATGGCTTTGGAAGTACGGTCAGAGCCGTTTGGCCGCGGTAAGCAGGGCAAAGGTGACTTTTTCGAGCTTCTGATATCTTAATTCCGAATTTTTCAAGGCGCGGCTGATGAAGTATATCGGCCATTGAGTTTTGCCTTCCTCCCTGACCAGTACCGCGCTGATGGCCTCTTCCCCTACCGATAGGTATAATATGAGTGTTTCGTCTAGCTCGGGTTTCGACAATATCGGAGGTGTAGTTAAACATGCTTTAATCTTCTGGAAGGCATCTTCACACATTGGACTCCATCCTATCGTTGCCTCTTTCTTTAATAGCTTAAAGAAAGGTAAAGCCTTTTCTACCGACTTGGGTAAAAATCGGGTTAGGGCAGCCATCCTCCCGGTCAGCTGCTGTACTTCCTTTTTGTTGGTTTGGAATTGCATGTCCAAGATGGCCCTGCACTTGTCCGGGTTAGCCTCTATTCCCCGATGAGTTAACATAAAACCCAGGAATTTTCCTGCTCTGACTCCAAACGCGCATTTCAGCGAGTTGAGGCGTATATCGTGTTGTCGCAGTTTTTGGAATGTTTCTTCTAAGTCTTGGACATGATCTCCGATTGCTGATGTTTTCGTGATCATATAGTCAATGTATACTTCGATGTTTCGTCCGATCTGGTCACAAAAGACCTTGTTCATCATCCGCTGGTACGTGGCCCCTCCATTCTTTAGGCCGAAAGGCATGAACGTTGTAGCAATAGTTTGCTCTGATGCCCCGGAATGCTGTCTTCTCCTGATCGGCCGGGTGCATGGGAATTTGATTGTACCCGGAGTAAGCATCCATAAATGACAACCAGATATACCCTGCTGAGCTGTCTACCAGCTGGTCGATACTCGGCATCGGGTATGAATCCTTCAGGCAAACCTTATTCAGGTCGGTATAATCAACGCACACTCTCCACTTCCCATTGGATTTTTTCACCATCACGACGTTTGAGAGCCAGGTCATGTATTGAATCTCTCTTATAAAGCCGGCTTCGATCAATTCTTTGATGTGTTTCTCCAGGGCCTGCCTTCTGTCCTGGCCGATCTTCCTGCTCTTCTGCTCCACCGGCCTAGATCCTGGGTATACTGCGAGTTTGTGGCAGCAGAAGGTCGGGCTGATTCCTGGAATTTGAGACGCTTTCCAGGCGAAGATGTCCTGATTCTCCTTCAGACATCGGATCAACCGTTCCTTGAATTCGGGATCTCCTTGTTTGCTTATCTTCGTGACTTGCTCGGGGTGTGGGCCGATCTGGACGTCGACGAGTTCATCGGCTGGTTCTGGTCTCCCCTCTTCGACGTCCCGTAGGTCTAGTTCAATCATGTTGACCGGTTTCCTTGGGCGGTTCTTAGGGAGAATTTCCAGCGGCTCCCCTTGTCGAAGGCGCGGTGGGGAGGACGGTCCGACCTCAGATTCTCTCATGGTGTCGTAATAACATTGCCATGATTCCTTCTGATCTCCGCAAATGGTGATGACCTTACCCAGATGGCCGATCATCTTCATTTTTTGGTGCTTGGTGGATACAAAGACGTCCCACTTGTGTAGCGTCGGCCTTCCCAAGATGATGTTGTACTGGGACGGGAAGTCGGCCACTGTGAATGCCACCCTTTCTGACCTGAATCCTTATTTTGTTCCTAGTGTAAGTTGAAGGTCGATTACTCCCTTCAAGCTGGTGCCCGAGCCGTTGAACCCGTAGAGCATGGTCTGGCATGGTCTTAAGTCTTCCTCCTTTAGGTTCATTGTAACCACCACTTCACTCTTTCATTTTATTCGTATTTATTTTATTTGCAGCGGATAATTTATTTTAAAAAGACCAATGATTAATTGAAAATAAGTGAAGTTTTGAAAATGATTTTGAAATAAAGGTTTGATAGTAGATCTTATTGGATTTATCCACAAGTAGATTAGAAAACATAAAAGGCTATGTCATAACAT
>PYAF01003402.1:58812-77315 GCA_007407185.1 Glycine tomentella | reverse complement strand
TTTATATTTTTTACTTTTATATTTTTAAATAATTAAATTACAAAATATATATAATTTTTAGAAAATATAAAAAAATGAAATACTAAATTAAAGAAAATGTAAACATATAAAATAGAAGTCGTAATAAAATTACCACTTCTAAATAATAATAAAAAATATATACAACTTTAATGGTAACGCTTAAAAAAATTTAATTGAATTCATAAAAAATATTATGATTTCAATTTTAAAAAAAATGTTACAATTTTAGAGTCATAATTTTATTTTTAAATTAAGTTTAACTTATAAACTCTTTTACGACTTCATATAATATAATATAATATGTAATATTTAAATATTTTTGTTACAAAGTTTTTTTGTAGTACAGATATAATATTTAAATCTAATAATATAAAATAAAAAAATGTCTCCAACCTCAATTAACTTAGATAATATTAATGTTCAATATAAAGTAAAAAAATATAATAATTAGTATAAAAATTTAACTTGTTATGGTACATATATAATATTTAATAATATAAAAGTAAAAAATATAAAAGTACGTATAGAAACTTAGCTTATTGTGTTGGAAATTGTTGCTAGTTAGCATGTCAACAGTACATCCAATTCAAAGAGAAGGAGCAAACACAAGTCCCAAGATACAAATTGCAAACATTTTTTTTAACCGGTCAAACTAGTAAACCACCGGTTTTGTTCGATTTTAGACCGGTTCACCAATTTTTTAAACGGTTTGATTACTGACTTGTTTGAAGGGTCTGAATCGGATGACAGATCGGTTCCGATTTAACCGGCCGCCTCAGTCTGGTTTTGAAAAGCATGGTTAGGACTATCTTATAGGGATTGATGCATACTTTGCAGAATGCTAATCAACTTACTCAGATGAAAATTGCAATAAATATTTATCAGAGTATACACAACTGAAGCAACACAAAACCCACCACCATTCCCTAGGGCATAACCTTATATTTCTCCCCTTGTATCTTACTCATTAAAATACATCAGCAACCCCACCAGCAAGGGTCATATGGCAGATGGTTACGCAGGATTTGTGTGACCTGCGGAATCATTATCCATACTGAAATAGAATGTAGGTTCCAACCGAATAAAGTGTAACTAATCATCATCAGCTTCAGTGGAAAAGTCAGGTTCTTCAGGCTTCTGTAACTGGGGCATGTCATCTTTAATCTTGAGAGCTCCTCTTCTTGTGTTAGCAGCAAATCTCGAAGCAAGAATTGTAGCCCCAAGGTTCAATTTAGCCCGAGTTGAATTTGAACCAGCAGCATAGTCCTCATGTTCTCTCTCACTAGCTACTGTTTCATCTAAAGGAATAGATTCCCTCAAACTGAGATCTTTCATAGTCATCTTTTTCTTATATCGGCGCCAAGCAGCCTGTATAAAGCAGGCTGCCCAAGTCCTCCAATGGTGGGAATAAAATCGAAAAGTGTGCTGCAGTTTCTTACTGTGAAGGCGCCTAAATTGATTAGCAACAAACTTGAGGTCTTCGGCCCGTAGAGCAAAAGCTTCAACCTCACTTAGGGCTTTAACAGTCCTAGTTGAAGAAGGCAAATTAATGGTTGATTTTGGGAGTAAAGCCCAAGAAAGTAGTTCCTCCCCACAAAAATCTCCAGGTCTCAGTATGATTGAGTTGAAGAAACCACTACGGCCGCCATTTGTAGTAGAACTATCCAGTCTACCTCTAATGATGAAAAGCATTTCAGTCACGGGGTCACCCTCACGAACAATGTAGGTGCCTTGAGTGCTCAGAGATGATACCAGCCGCTCACATATTGCATCCAGAAGTTGATCATCCATCTGTGAGAAGAAGGGAACCTGAAAACATAGAAAGGGAATTTGTTAAAACTTTACAATAGAGTAAATTTTATACTTGCTATAATTTCTATGTTCATTGGCATCAATGGGAATCAATCTTTCAACCCAACCTATACTCATTCAAATCAATTTATCCTACAATAAGAAGCCTTCAGATGCTAATGCAAACTCAGACAGAAGATAATTTGAACTAGAAATGGTACTAAATGCATAAATCTTCAAGACAGTAAAGCATTTTGTGAAAACTTACACATCACAGAACTTCTAATAAAGGTAATCATAAAATACCATCCTGTGATAGAATTGGAAGAAACAATCAAACAATGGTCTCTATATTATACCCCAAATTGTGAATAAGAGCATGGGAGGATTTATAGAGAGCTGCCAAACTTTTAAGTGAACCATCATGACCTTATCAAATAAGAAGACTGTCTTAAACCTAAAATTGCCAGCAGAGATCATACTCTTCTAACAAGGTCTAAGCACAAATGGCGTTGGATATCACGGCGAAGATCAGCAGGCAATGCACGTAAAATGGTTTCCTCATCAACTCCACGTGTCGCAAGCCATTTATATTGAACAAATCGCCTAACACGACTTCTCAAATCTTCAGGGAGTTGACGATGCCTCATCCACTCCTCTGTGTCTCTTCGCTTAAGCCTCCACTCCTCAAGCCTTATAGTAATTGATTGCAAATATGTCTACGCAAAAGAAACAACCTCAATGCAGAATCAAATTAAGCGGCAAAAAATACCTTGAGCACTCTATTAGTATAGTAGTATATTGCTACTTATTCTAATGAAGTCTAACAACTTATTTGGCCTGGTGTTTTGTAGCACATATATATAGCCATTGTTAAAAAAACCAAGATGACAAAAAATCCCAACAAATCAAGAAAATTTCCATTCTTTACTCTATACCTGAACTTTGTAATGGTGGAAAATAAAGGAATATCAGTGGCTAATTATTAGGAATATCATCAACTTATTTGTTTCCATTATTTCTTTTTTATTAGGATTGATTTTGTAATTAGTTAGTTTCCTATTTTATTCTTTGATCACTTGTATAAATTGAAATCATTCCCTTTAGTGGAGATATACGAAAATCACACATTTACACATGGTATCAGAACAGGTTTTCGTTCCTAACCTTCAGCCAAGGCTGAAACCTGTTTCTTGTTGTCTATGTTCTTCCGACATTTTTTAAATAAAAAAAAAAACCACCCTACTGTTTTAGCCGAAACCATCAGCTGCGAGGCTCCGATCATTAAACCGAGGGCACCAATCGAATTAGCATAAAAATCCAAGCAAAACCGAGCCAATCCAGTCACCGGAATCAGCTGAATGCGTCGCCACGCCCGACCTTCGTTCTCTTTGCGATTCTCCAGAACACATCGTCATCGCCTCCTCTATCTGTCTTGGGGGTCAAATCGCTGTTTTAGGTACTTTCATTTGTGGGTATTTTTTTTTTCAATCCTTATGCTAATGACTTTGTCACTTTCTTCTGCTATGTCTGCTAGCGACACTGACGGGATGGTCGTCCTTGGTGCAATCACTGCAACAAGGTTAGTCACACGTGAAAAATGTAGGGACATTCATGGCAAACCGGGTAACTGGAAGCCGAAGGGGTCTAATAAAGGACGAGCTTATCAGGTTTCTGTTGAAGACAAACCTGAAGAACGACACATCACAGGTGACTCTGGTGGCATCACCATTCCTCTATCCCAGTATGATCAATTCCAACAGTTCTTACATCAGTCCTCTAGCTCTCAACCTAGCACCACCACTAGCCTTGTAGCCCAACAAGGTATGACTCTTCATGTCCATAATAGCCCTCGTTGGATACTTGATTCTGGTGCGTCTGATCACATGACATGTAATCCAACATTGTTTTGTTCTTATACCCCATGCTATGAGACCTCATGGGTAAAACTAGCAGATGGTAGTTTCACATAGATTGCTGGGAAATGACCAGTTAAACTCTCCGAGAATATTATGTTGACTTCTGTTATACATGTGCCCACTCTACCTTGCAATCTTATTTCTATATATATGTGACGTTCTCCATTCACAATTGTGTTTTTCAGGAACAGGGTTCGGGGCGGACTATTGGTAGTGCTAGAGAAAAGGAATTTACTACTTTGAGGATGTGAAGTCTCAAGCAACCTTTGTGGAGAATGATTCTGTCTTTGTTTCTGATTCTAGCATTGATGTAATGTTGTGGCACCGCAAGCTTTGTTACCCTAGTTTACCTTATCTTCAAAAATTGTTACCTAATCTTTTCATTAATAAAAATATCAGTTCTTTATCTTGTGACATTTATCCTCTTGCAAAACAGTCTCGAGTCACCTATCCACCCCGAGTCTACACAACATCTTCCCCTTTCTCCCTAATTCACAGTGACATATGGGGTCCTTCCCGTGAGAAAAATATCTTCGGTACTCGATGGTTTATCACCTTTATTGATGACCATACCAGGGTTTGTTGGGTCTATCTCTTGAAGGAAAAATCAGACATTGAACATGTGTTTCTTCAGTTCCATGTCATGGTTCAAACTCAGTTCTCTAGCTCTATCAAAATCCTTCGCATTGATAATGGTAAAGAATATTTGAGTTCTGTCCTTGGAAAATTCTTATCCCATAATGGCATCCTTCACCAAAGTTCATGTCCTAACACACCTCAACAAAATGGTGTGATAGAAAGAAAAAACCGTCACCTAATAGAAGTTTCCCGGTCCCTTATGTTCACTATGAGTGTTCCTAAATACTTATGGGAGGGAGTTGTCCTCATTGCATCCTATCTTATTAATCGGATGCCTTCCCGTGTCCTAGGGTTCAAGTCACCCTTATCATGTCTTCTTACCTCCTTTCCGTCTACTCGGTCAATCTCACCCCTTTCACCTTGAGTGTTTGGTTGTGCCGTTTTTGTTCACACACCTCTTCATCACAAGTCTAACATTGACCCAAAATCTCATAAGTGTGTCTTCATTGGATATTCTCCTACCCATTGGGGCTATAAGTGTTATTCCCCGACTTTGCGTAGAGTCTATGTTTGTGGATGTTCAGTTCTTTGAAACTCAATCCTACTTTCCGCAACCTTCTCTTCAAGGGGAGATTATGATGGAAGAAGAAAAGTTTGCTGAACCTATGGAACTCACAATGTTACATCATTGTCCTGAATCAACAGTATTTCATTTTGATCCTTCCCTCCATCCAGAAACAGAAAGAGGTGTAGAGCCACAACCACAACGACAATTACTGGTTTATAGTAGGAGACATCATGCTCAAAGTGTAACTTATTCAGAACCTCTACACTACCAAGAATCCACTACTGAGTCCAGTTCCATCGGACTAGAAGTTATGCACTCTGATGACTTGCATCTTCCAATTATAGTAAGGAAAGGTACTAGATGATGCACTACTCATCCTATTTCTCACCATATCTCTTATGATAAATTGTCTCCAGGTCTTCGTGCATTCAACACAATGTTGGATAGCACAAGGTTACCACGAAATATTCAGGAGGCACTTGATGATCCTAAATGGAGACATGGTGTTTCTAAAGATATGGATGCCTTGGAAAATAATGGAACATGGGAAATTGTGACACTTCTCAGAGGCAAACAAACAATGGATTGCAAGTAGGTATTCATTGTTAAATTTAATGCAAATGGTAGTATTAACAGGTACAAGGCAAGATTGGTTGCGAAAGGATTCACCTAGACGTATGGGATAGATTATCGGGAGACCTTTGCACCAGTAGCTAAACTCACTACCATTTGAGTTCTTTTGTCCTTGGCAGTTATCTTGATTGGCCTCTACAACAGTTGGATGTAAAAAACGCATTCTTAAATGGTGAGTTGCATGAAGAAGTATACATGGATCCTCCACCTGGTTTTGGGAAAGGAGTCGACAAAGTGCGTAAGTTGCGAAAGTCTCTTTATGTACTTAAGCAATCCCCAAGAGAATGGTTTGAAAAATTCACTCAAGCAGTTAAAGGGAAAGGATTTCTACAAGCTCAAACCGATCATACCCTCTTTCACAAACGTTCTAAGGATGGTAAAATTGTTGTTCTTATTGTTTATGTGGATGACATAATTATTACAGGTGATGACTATGAAGAGCTACAATCCTTAAAAAATTATCTTGCAAATCAGTTGGAATTGAAGGATCTTGGAGCTCTCAAGTACTTTCTTGGTATGAAGATTGCACGGAGTAAAACTGGAATCATAATCTCCCAAAAGAAATATGTTCTTGACTTACTTCAAGAAACAGGTATGCTGGGATGCAAGCCAGCAGACACACCTATGAAACCCAATATCAAGTTGGGGATTGAAGATAGGAAAGATGTGGACAAGGAGCAGTATCAGAGGTTAGTTGGTAAATTGATCTACTTGTCTCATACTCGGCCTGATATTGCCTTTGCAGTAAGTATGATCAATCAATTCATGCACTCACCAAAGGAGAGACATCTTGAGGTTGTCTATAGAGTCTTGAGATACCTAAAAAGTACTCTTGGTAAGGGACTCTTCTTTAAAAAGGGGCATAACAAGATGGTTGAAATCTACACTAATACTGATTGGGCAGGTTCTATTGTGGACAGAAAATCCACTTTGGGTTATTGTATTTATGTATGAGGTAACTTGGTAACCTGGAGAAGTAAGAAGCAAAATGTGGTTGCAAGGAGCAGTGCAGAAGTAGAATTTAGAGCACTTGCTCATTGTGTCTGTGAAGGAATTTGGTTGATAAGACTTCTTGAAGAATTAAAGATTTCTTATTCTCTACCCATAAAATTGTAATGTGATAATAAGGCAATTGTCAACATTGCCTAGAATTCAGTCCATCATGATAGAACAAAGCATGTTGAGATTGATCGCCACTTCATCAAGGAAAAATTGGATTATAGAAGTGTGCATGACACACATTCCAACCAAGGAACAAACTGCGGACATCCTCACCAAAAGTCTACCTAAGCCAGCATTTGAAGATCTGATTGGCAAGTTAGGAATGATCAATATTTACCTCCCGACTTAAGTGGGAGTGTAGAAAATCAAGGAATATCAGTGGCTAACTATTAGGAATATCATCGGTTTATTTGTTTCCATTATTTCCTTTTTATTAGGATTGATTTTGTAATTAGTTAGTTTCCTTTTTTACTCTTTGATCACTTCTATAAATTGAAATCATTCCCTTTAGTGGAGATATATGAAAATCACACATTTACACAGTAACAAATGAAGTTGTTTCAAATTTGAAATTCTTGATAACTTAAATATTAATTGTACGTAGACTAAAAACAAATTATACATAAATACCTGCATGTTCCCAATCAAATGGGAAAATAATACAAGACCCAAGATGGCAATGACAATAGCAAATGATGTTTCTCCAATAAACGTGCTAGTTTCTAGGTTCTGCCCATAAGAACTGCAACAAACCAAAAGGATTAAAAGAATGAGCATCAACAAACAATATCATCTATCTCTAATAAATATTACAGTTAACACAACTACCAACTCCCTGCCACATACAATTTCAGTCTATGTATGTTCAGCATATCTTATACTATTCTTATTCTTATCTATTACACATAGGAGTATCTTCCATCCCTTTACCAACTCAATGCATCTTTGATTTTGATTATTTTACACTCAGAAAAAAGCTTTTGAGCAAAAAGGCTTTATAACAGCTACTGTTTTGACACATTTATTTACCTCTATAATTACCTAATTAATGAGATTTTGGTCTTAAATGATTTGTCATGGCACTAATTTAAATTATTAGGCCAAATTTGGCTTTATTATATATTGACAGCATTTTTACATTGTTCGTGTATTTTGGCCATAACTTACATATCTTTGATTTTTATGTACTTCATAATTATATATGCTAGGAAAGGTGGGAAAGAGATCTATCACTTTTGTGGGAGACAACTTTCACCAATTTGTGTGTTTCAAAAGGAGAAATTTGGCCTTAAAGTTAGAACAGAGGTGCTGCATGATGACCATATTGAAGTTTGAAGAAATCCACTATGTGTTTCAGTTGGTTTTGATGATGATATATTGACAAGATTGTAAACTATGCTTAGTATGAATGACGTCATAAGTTGCTTGCTTTGTTTAATTGATTGAATGAATGAGCGTGAAGCATGCATCATAACTAGTTTGCCTGAAGTGATCTCTAATTGAAGTACCTAAAGTGAAATTGAGTTAAAAAATGAACTAAGAATTAACTCTGGACTGAAAATCGTTTTGAAAAATCTTAAGTTTTGAAACAAGAACAAAATAATTGATTATCCATGGCTTTGTTCTTTTAGAATTTGCGAAGGCACTCAAATAATCGACTATCTACTTAGATAATCAATTATTTGACCCTGAAGAAAAACAGATCTTTCACAATTAATCCATTATCAGGTGAAATAATTGACTATATTGATCTTCTTAGTACCCATGTGATATGAAGCACAAAATAATCGATTATCCTTTATGAATAATCGGTTACCTTTGTTTCTGATCTATATAAACTAAGTTTCAAAACTCTCTTAGAATGACACTCATTTTGAAAATAACACTCAGAAATTTGAGAGTTTTTCAGAGCTTAGTGTGTGTCATCACCTTGAAGATTCACTACTTGCAACATCAAATTCTGAACTTGAAGAATCAATGGATCTTGCTATGGGGACATGAAAAGGAGATCACAAATGCATTAGGATAAGAACTTGGAGATGATGTTATTAGAGGATTGGACATGGACATTTGAAGACATTTGTCCTCTTTTAGTTATTTAAATGTCATTTTAAGAACTTATGTTTTCTACCCAAGCCATAACCAAGGTTTCAAGGCCAGAATGAATGCACAGCATCTAAAGTAAGAACTCTTTCTCTCTAACCATTACAAAGCTACTCTTATCCTAAGTATATTAATGCAAATTGTTTTAAATTCTAAAACAGTTCAAAAACTTTATTTTTCCTAAGGAATTTTGTATCATTTACTAATCACCAATTTTTGTAAGAGATGTACCCAGGTGTGGTCCCTTTGTGACTTGAGATGGTATATTTGTGATACATTCCTAGATCCTAATACATATGAAGATAATTCTATTATCAGAAATAAAGATAGTTGCAGGCATTAAAATAAGTAGGAGCAACAAAGAAAGAACATGTATTTAGGAAGCATAAATTAATCTGTAGAAGAAACAGTGTTGATAAAGGCATAAATGGTACTAAAAAACAGTCATATTTTCTTTAGTATTTTTGGCCTTTTGAATCAATGATTCAAAATAAAAACAATGATATTGGATTTGGAGGTGTATCCCTTTGTTATAGAGCTAGTTGGGCAAAAATGAGCTTCAACGTGGGGGGTCTAAATTCCTAAAGGCTAAAGCAATGTGTAGTTTTGTATAATAGGCTTTTGAATTCAAGTTGAGATTGATGGATGATTTTCTTGTTTGTGTTTCTAGAGTTTCTTGTAGAAATATCATTTTTACATTTCAGTACTCTATTCAGTGTTTCATTATAACCAAATAACTAACTTTCACCAAGTGAAAGTGGTGGACTGAGCATTGACTGCAGCTGCACATATGCTTATAGTACTAAACAATGGTTGGCCAAAAGATTTTTCACCTTGGTCCCCTATAAAGCTGTGTCCTGTCAATGCCTTGAAGTGAAGGAGTACATCAAGTATTGTGGGATATTTGATTATGATTATAATCCACAAGCTAGAGTTTCCAGGAAAGTCTACATAAATGTAGCATAGCATAGTCACAACTGACTACATCACAAAATCTAATACTGAAATTACAGAACATTTCATCAAGGTTTAAGAACAATAACAATAACCAGCACATAAACTAGGAGGAACATAACTGCTTCTGTTAGAAACCCAGAAATTGAAAAAAAGAAGGAAAGAACCAATTTATTAACTAAAATAGGAGATAATTTCTCCTCCTAAGGTTTCCCCTTTTACAACAGCCACTGATCTATTTCCACAAGGTTTACTAATCTTAATGCCTCCCCTCTACCTTAGTATCCTCCTATGTATAGATATGATGAGCCTGGCCCATAACATCCTTCTGATTAACATCTTTTGCTAAAAATAAGGATAAATTCAAAATAAAAATAAAAAGATAAAGATAGACAAAGATAAAAGGATAAGTAACTTATTCCTATTTTTTTAGATAAAGGTAAATAAAAATATAGCTAACTAATTTTTATTTTTCTAGAAAAGAATAATTAACTTATTCCTATTTTCCAGGATGTCTCCTAACAGCTTCAGTATTCCTAAATTTATTGCAAACCACTCCACTCCTGAACAGTGTGAAATCATAGCTCTTGAATCTATCAATTTTGAATTAACTATTAAGAGCTAAGCATATGAACTTTTGTGTTTTACTTTCTCTTCTTTGGCCAGTGTTACAACCTTGTGGTTTGGCACAAAAGTTTCAACAGGTCAAACACTTGGAGACTTAAAACTTAGTGACTTTTTGTACAACTTTGAAGTGGAACCTGAAATTTTTATGTGGTCCAATATCCACTACACAAACTTTGTAGTTTGACATGAATTTTTCTTGTGAAATCTGAGAATTTTTTTGGCTAAATTGCAATTTTGGTCCCCTAGTTTTTCAAATTCACGATTTTGGTCATCCTGGTTTTTAATTGTTAACATTTTCTCCCCCCTAGTTTTATAAATTAGTGATTTTGGTTCATCTATTAGATTATTAACTAATAATTGTGATTAGTAAAGTTATTAAGTTAATTATAAATTATGTTTTTAATAATTAATTGTCTTTAATTCACTTATAATTAACCTATTAACTCTATTAATCCCAATTATTAGTTGTGGGTCTTGCCTTCACTGCAATTGGCAGTTCCAGGCTATATACTGAGACCACACTTGTTGAGGAAGGGGAGGGAAAAGGATTATGTGTGGATTATTATATACTGAATTGAAAAACAAGAAAAAACAGAATTGAAAAACAGGAACTGATAAGAAAGAACAATATTCTTTTCTCTTTAAGTATTAGAAAAATAACAGTATCGAATATAGCAGTATAAATATTCAAAAAACAGAATTGAAAGTACATGTAAAAAACACTGATCATATGCATTTAAAAATAGTAATCTATGTATTAGATAAAATAGAATAAGCAAGTTTTTATAAAAAAAGGAAAATAAAGAAAACGAAATAAGTTAATAAAATAATTGAGTTATAATTTGATAGCTATTTGACAACACTGCTCGTATGAATATAATTTGATATAGATTATCTATAATGTCTTTCCTCTCCTTCACCTTAAACCTTATAAATTTTACACTAAAATTGCAGTCAGCATCATCTTCTTAAGTTGCAGTAAATCACAAAGCGAACAAATTGAAGAAAAGATGAATTAATCAATTGCACCATTTATAAAATCAATTTTCATTACTCATGAAAATGCCAAGTAAAATACCAAGTCATACCTTAATTGTTGCAATCCCCACCATAAACAATAAAGGTATTTCGGGATAAATTTTGAAGAGACAACATGTTTCTTTACTGCACTTTCAAATATTCCATACTTGAAATTAATATCATCATTACTGGGATCACAGCTGCTAAACACATTTGTACTATTTGCCCATATCTTACGCAGCTTAATATTTGAAGAACTGCAGTCTAGGTAAAGAAAGCAATTTTCAGGATTATGTTCCTTTTTGCAAAAGGATTTCCAACATGTAGTGTATCGGTCCACAGATAGAAGATACCATGCTGCCCCTAAAACCTGCAACAACAAAATAAAAACATATATTCTTATAGCAGAAAATTAGACTTAACCAAGTAAGTTTCCAACTTCAAAGAGTTCAGACAACTGGGGTGTGAGAGAGAGAGAGAGAGAGAGAGCAACAATTTAAAAACTGAAACATAAAACCAATCAAAACTGCATACATGGCTAGCTAACATATACAACAGCAAATTATATGCAGCTCCTGCCCAAGCAGTCTTCGTAACCACTCCTGTTGCTTTGATTATTTGAGAGCTTAATGGAAAAATCAAATATAATCTTGGAACATATTGAAGCAAAACAATCAATGCAAGTGCGTTATTCTTGTGATCAGTTTGAGGGCTTCTTGTTGCTGGTATAATAAACCAAATGACCATCTGAAAGAGAAAAAAGTTCAATCAGCTACTATCTATATGGCTCACCTGCAAAAGACTTCTAATATTTAAACCAACTAAACTGTTCTGTTTAAATAAGTACAGCATGTAGAAATAGAAAATGATCTACATATCACATACTGGCCTCAAATTGGACATATCATCTTAGTTTATCATGTTTTAGACTCTTTCCACCAAATTTCATTGTAGAGGTGTGTATGTATGCATCACTTTAAACAATAAAATAAGAACCTAGATCTTAGCTTGCAAAAGTTCATCAGGTCATAAGCCAAAGCCAGCATTAGTGCAATAATGCTATTACATTTTTTAGGCCACCTAAGAGGTCAAGTGATGGAAGATCAAGTGAGAAGCTTTTTAGAGGCAAACATGCTTAGTTGATTCATGACTTCAGTTCTGGATGTTGGTCCAGAATAGATAAGGGACTAACCAATATGGTTAGCTTTATCTATTACATCAATTAATATAGTGAATAATGTTACTATGCACAAAATCAGAAATTTACAATGAATAGAGAAACTTATCCATTTTCCCTAAAAATAATTTTTCAGCTAAATATTTTTCTCAATTAACTTCATCTCCCTTTTTATTGCAGAAATCAAAATCAATAATGTAAAAGATCAAACAATGCCACACTAGAAACAACACACCTGAGGTAGAGGGAGTGTGGCAATAAAATCAATGAAAAAATCAGATCTTATATATCTCCTTGCAATCTTCTTTGAGTCCATGACAAGTTCACCCCTGCCAAACACCCGCGAGCTTGGTGCCACATATGCTGTCCTAAACTTAATTATTAGGTGCAACAGATAAAAAAGGTCGGCAATAGTGCGAAGAAAGGTCACGACAATGCGCAATGTTAGGTCTGTCCTTACACATGAAGACCCTGTATTTTCTATCACACTAGGCAAATAAAAGTACAATGGATCAACAAAAAGAGCCACCAAGCATGAAACTATGAAGACCCGGTTCCATTTCAAAACAATCTCACTACCCGGGTCAAGTATTGTTTTACGCCACGTCTCGTGGTCCTCCGGAAATACCTTCGATCCTCCAATTCTAAATGTTTCAGCAATTCTATTTTTCCCTAATGGTAGCAAATTGCTAGGTTTAAGCCCTGGAGGCTCAGTTGCTCTTGTACCCCAAAGCGATTCCTTATGCTTTTTGCCATCCGTGTAGAACCTAAAATGCTAAATTCTTAGAAAACACATCAAATTGTTCTCAAATGAAAAGAAATTACAAAAAAAAAAAGGAATTATTATTATTGTTCAAGAAACAGAACTTATTCCAACAAGTAAACGAATGAATGCGTTTGAATAGTACCGGGCAAGGACCAAATGAATAAATTAAAATGAAATGGAAAAAAAAAAAAAAACTATGGTTAAAATTCATGCATTATTAAAGGAGTTCGTCGAGGAAGCTTCAAGCTCGAAAAAATACCTGACAAGATTTCCCTTTTTCAATTCCATGGGAAAGTGGAAGCTGAAATTGGATCCCTTAAAACCCTAACATGGGGAATCAGAATCAGAGGTCCAACAGAGCGGGGATCTTTCTTTCACTGAAACCGCGAAGACCACAATCGACAATTAGTCAACAATTGTTGACTAGAGCTAGCTTTGGTAAAGTAACGTCTTAATCGTAATAATTCCGAGGCTAAACGTGGACGTTGCATTCCGCCTAATGTCGTGTTAGTCCTAGGGATGGCAAAGTGGGCCGCCGGGCTGGCCCAACCTATTAAAAAAGTGGACTGGAACGGGCTGGTCCACTTTTGCAAAGTGGGCTGAAAATATTAGTCTGTCCTACTTTAAAGTGGGTTAGTGGACCAGTGGGCCAACCCATTTAAAAAATTAAAAAAAAAATTAAAAAGGTAAAATAATTATTAAAAAATTCAAATATAATTATTTATAGTAAAAATTAATAATGTACTAACTTAATCTTATAACAATGATTTTTAGTATATAATACATGCCTAATAGAAGTAAAAGCAAGCACGAAATACATGTCTAACAATGGTTTTCAATTAGCTCCTAAGTCTTAACAAATTCTTAGAAATTTGTTTCACAATGATGCAGACAATGAAAACATACATGTAGTATAACTCATTATTAGGTTCCAAATAAAAATATATTAGGGTTAAGGATTCAAAATCATTAACTTCTTTTTAGTCACTCTCCCTCTAAGTCACTCATTTAATTACCTATTAAATATTTTATTATTTTTTATTGGTGAGCTGCTGGCCCTGTGGGCTGGCCCACCCCTAACCCACATTTGGCCCACATTTTTGTGGGCCAGGTTGGCCCGCCTCATTTAATGAATGTGGGCTCAAAGTCTCAACCCAGCCCACATTTTTTCGTGGGTTAAACGGGCCGGCCCGCCGGATCAGGCCCGTTTTACCATCCCTAGTTAGTCCAATAGTTCTACTCCAACCTGGTGGTGGGCCCATTCGACTGAAAGTTGTTGAAAATACTTAACCCGGTAAATTATTGCCCGAGTTAGAGAAGTGTAATTTTGCTCATGATCATATTGCAACTTTTTTAAAATAACTTTTTGATTCATGCAATTTTTTGTGAAATTTTGCTTTTTGATTTTTGTAAAAAAAAATTCCCTTTAGTCTTTGCCATTTAGCGATTTTTTGGGTTATATTCTTTCTGTCAGGCTCCATTAAGAAAAAAAAAACATGTTGTGGCTAACATATGTCTGCATCACATTGTATCATTGGTGTTTTAATTAATTTGATGTGACTTTTATTTATTTGTTTTTAAAATATATTTCATATACATAATTAAAAATTTATATATTAATAAAATGAATAAAAGACTCAAATGATGGGAGGGAGGGTAGGTTGATAAAGTGGATTAGGCCACTAAAAATGGGTTGGGCTGGTCCTAATCCACAAAAAATACGGGTTGGATGGGATTGTTCCACTTTTGCAAAGTGGATTGAAAATGTTAGTCCGTCTCACTTTAAGATGGATTAGTGGGTCAGCGGACCAATCACCCTAAAAAAAGTTAATTAAAAAACAAAAAAATTATAAAAAATACAAATGTAATTAATTTATACTAAAAATTAATGATAAACCCATGTATACAATCATTTTAATACCTTACCTCACATGAGAAGTCAGAAGCAACAAAAACAAATCCTACTGCAAGATTTATTGCGCTTCCAAGAACAACATACACAAGGGAGGGAACAATTAAACAAAACTAGAATGTGACAGATATATGCAAAAACCAACCTAGAATCCATGGGAAATGACATGTTACTGATAGTCTGATACTAGATTAATACATTAAATTAAAGTTAGCAAAGCAATATCCATACATTAAATTTAAGTTTGCTAAAAACAAGTTAGAAACATTACAACTTCCAAAATGAAAAATGATTAAATCGAAGTAGTTGCATCTAAGCATCTTCAATACTTGTATTTGATCCCTTGGAAATAGTTGGACTCATATTTAAAGCACAAAAGTCATTCTCATCATCTTCAGCTACAAATTATAATCCAAAAATAAAAAATAAAAATAGCTAATGAATAATGATGATTTAAAAGAAAAGTAATTGGCAATTACCATTCACATCAAAACCATGCAACCAACTACGAGTACAAATCAAGGCTTCGACATTTTCTGACAAGAGACGATTTCTATATTTATTTATAACGTGTGATCGAATGCTAAAAGTAGATTCAAAAGCCACTATAGTAATAGGAATGCTCAACACATCACGAGCCATTATGGATAATTCTAGAAAGCAATTATAACTATCCCTCCACCATTGCAAGACATCCAACTCTTCATAGTACACAAAATTCAAGTTTGGCTCATCCAGATAAACATCAAGTTGTAACTTTCCAACGTTAGAAGCAAGTTGACTACTATGCATTTTCAATTCTTATTACATATGACAAGTTGAACACAAAAAAAATAAAATAAAATCAACGAAGTACATAACACAAAATAGTAAATACTTACATAATATCATAATAATAATAATTGAAAATATAATGAACACTTATGCAAATAACCAAGAGGGGGGTGAATTGGTTTTTCCTCAGAGTTTTAAAATTTCCTTTAAAAAATGTAACAGCGGAAGACTTTCAAAAAGGATCGTATCTTTTAAAACAACTAAGAAAATAATTTTCTTTACCAATCAAATTTCTCTTGTGCTGTGACCAATATTGTAATATGAACAAAACTAATACTTCAAGAATATTATGAACATAAACAGAAATATTAAATCACGCAAGATTTATACTGGAGATTTATACTGGTTCACCTCTCAACCCCGGAGGCTACATCCAGTTTTCTTCTAACCAAATCTTGGTCAGAGTTCCACTATAACAAATATAAGTTCTTTACAAGCTTACAATGATCTCTCTTACCCTTTTTAGGTAAAATTCAAAATCTATACCCTATAGACTTTTCAAAAGATCAAGAACCAGAGATCTCTCTCTGTTCTTCCCTCTAGAAACCCTTCTAGAAAAAGCTTTAAAGAATACAATTTGTTATATGAACAATCAACACAAATACAACACAAATATCAAACAAAATAACCAAGTTTAAAGTTCAAGAAAGATATCACCTCATAATCCTCAACAAATTCAATGAAATGAATGATCTAACCAATCTGAGAATGTACGCAAATACTCTTTCTTGATGATTTCTTTAACCAGAAAGCTTGAACAACTCTTCACACAATGTGAATGATGACTAACAAATCATGTAAAACTCCATGACACTTAGCATCTTTAATTCTCGCTTCAACCTTAGCCTTAGTGTTTTTAAGAACCCTAGAAAGTGTTTTTCTCAAGGCTTGTACGAATATTTCACAATAATACTTGTTGTTCAAACTCAGTCCAAGCTGTTCTATTTATAAAAAAATGACTTAACTAACTGTAATCGATTATTTCATCAAAGTAATCGATTATTTTTATTGATGTAATCGATTATTTTAACTAGATAATCGATTAAAGTGTTCATCAGGAATCTGGAAATATGTCACGAACAAAATAATCGATTAAGTCATCTTGTAATTGATTATTCCAGATGAACTGAGTTTTCTTATAAACATGTGTAATCGATTAACACAGAACATGTTAAAAACACATCAATACACATTTAATTGATTACGAATATTTGGTAATCGATTAAACCAGATAAAAATGCTTTTTAAAATATGCAGAGACTCAATTAATTGATTATTCCGTGAGATAGTCGATTATCACAGAGAACGTTCATTTCTGTGTTAAGCTCATTTAATTGATTATGAATCAATGGTAATCGATTAAAATGTTCATAAGGAAATATGCAGACTCATACACATGCATTTAATCGATTATATCACACTTGTAATCGATTAAAACAGTGAAAAACAATTTTTATAAAAACCTAATTGCCTTTATGAATTTATATCTAAATACTTATTACCATATGATTAAACATGATAAAATGTATGTATGAATGCATGAATTAATTAAGGCTAGTGAGGATTATGAAGCTTTAACTATTTGAACCAAGCTTAAGTAAGAAATTACAAATGCCATCAATTGGGTGGGCATGTGAAACATTAAAACTTGCATTCTTCATTCTTCTTGATTCCATATCTTCATCTTCCTCATAGCTAATAATCTCCCCCTTTTTGATTTGAGCATGTCAAATACTTAATTGATGGAACATGCTTTTAAAGAAGAGATGTTTATCCTGAAAATTTCTCAGCTTTTGCAAAGATCAAGTATTATATCCATGACTTGATTTTTACTTAAACAAATTCAGACATAACATTAATGCATTCATCATTAGCTCCCCTGAGTTAAGCATTCATTCTTTTTACATATTCTTATCTTTTCCCCTTTTTCATATACCATTTTATCTATCTACTCCCCCTATTTGATATATCAAATTAAAAAATAGAAGTAGACAAAATAGAAAAGGAAATAGAAGTAATTCATTAATCATTAATCAAGGGAAATACAAACCAGAATAGAAACACAAAAATAAACAACTTGAACAAACATAAAATGTAACATCCTCAAAATTTTATTAAGCACTTGTGAAAATGTGATGATGTTTGGATACCAGTATATTTGAAGAAAAAGGACTAAATCATTCTTTCATGAAGTAGAAATTACTAGAATACCCTTAGGATGAAAATTACAAAAATGCCCTTGCATATTTTGAACATGACCAAAATGCCCTTAGGATGAATGACAAAATTACCAATATGCCCCTAGGCCAAAAATGTTCAAATAACTTTAGAAATTTTATAGAAACATGATGGAATTATAGAATACACTTAGCTGACTAAGTATCAAAATAATTTGTGACACAAAACTCTAGAATAAAATTTCTAGAAATTTTTCAAGATAACAACTTTAAGGCTTTATTTAAGAAAATTCAAGCATAAGAAAAATATGGAAAAATGATACATATAATCTAAGGAATTTTCTCTTAATTATAGCATGTATAAACCTATTTAACAAAATGGTTTAGTAATTTTGATGGTCAGAAGAAGTTTAGACCAAT
>PYAF01003402.1:7716-28585 GCA_007407185.1 Glycine tomentella | reverse complement strand
CTAAAACTACACTATCAAAGTCATCTAACCTAAGGTTTTGTCTATTTAATCTATGAAATGTCCTATCTATCTTAGGATCAAATGAATGGAATTCACTTGATGTGGACCTAGTCATACACAATGCAACTCATAAAGGATAATAAAAAGCACAAAAACAATCCTAAAAAGTTTATACAAAAACAAAATTTTAAAATTCCAGTCATCTAACCTAAGGTTTTTTTTTTTCGCTGGCGCTATTCGCGTGGGGTTGGCGCTATTAGCGTGGGATGTTCGGAAAGTTCGCGCGATCGGCATGGAATCCGCGCGATCAGCGTGCGTTGGCAGAACCTACGGCGCGACTAGCCCCGGGTCTGGTGCGATCAGCGTCAAATAGCCGAACCTGTGACGTGACTAGCGCGGGAGTCGTGCGATCAGCGCCAGGACTTCAACAGAGGTCCCTGAGTTCGAATTCTGGGCGCGATCAGCGTGAATGGTCACGCTGGTGGCGCCAGCTGGGTGTTCTGCTATGTTTTTATGGGTTTTTCTCTGTTTTTATGGACAAATACAAAGCTAATGCGGCAACCACAAGCACATAATCATGTAACAAGCATAGTTGTGCAACAAAATGTAAAAATGCAAGAATTAAAACTACTTCTATGAACTAATTACAATGAATTAAAGCTAGCACACAATGAACCGTGTCCCCAGCAACGGCTCCAGTTTTGATATTGCTTTGTCGAGATGCGTCAAAAACAATTTTACTAAGCTAATTCTGTATCACAGAGCTAACCTAGGTCAACTCAGAGACACGATCAATATGGTTCTAGCTTCAAATCATTGGTAATAATAAGGTGGATTTTGTCAAACAGTTGGTATGCATAAAGTAAAACATGCAAGAACACAAACTAAAATTAAAGAACAATGCAAAAATTAACAAGATTATTAAGGAGTAAAGTAAAACAGATTTGAAAGCATCAATCCAATTCACCAACCCAAGCTATTTGAATCATCATCATTCCCATAAATTGATTATAACATGAACATTCATTCAATCTCAATAGAAGCAGTTCAATCATGAAAACATAATAGAAATTGAAGAAGAAGGTGACATTCAAATAGAATTTGAAATACCAAACCAGAACTCCAATTCTTCTCTTGCTTGAGATGGATCCTTGGATTGATTGATGATTTAGCCTCCCATGATCATCACCATGGAAAGCCCCATGAAATGAGTGCAGTAAAATAAAAGGATAGCAAGATGAAAATGAAGAAGATGAAGAACAAATGAGAGAAAATAAAGAACAAGAGTTCGATCCTAAAAACTAAAGAAAAGAAATGTAAAACTTGTTTATTGAATTGTAAAGTGTGCTGTCCAAGTTTTCATTAAAGTCACTAATATATTAGTGACTAAGTTCTGAAAATGGAATGGGCCATAAACAAACCCAACAATCTAATTATTTACTATTTACAACCATGAAAATCAAATTCGCAGCCCAAAATTACAAATGCAGAGGTTCTAACTTCGAAGCTTAAAATGACCCTCTAAATGATAGAATTGGCATCAGGCTATTTCTAGTAAACTTGTAGATCTTTTCTTTATCTTTCCAGTGACTCCTAGAACACTCCATTCGGAGATCTATAGCACTCTATAGGTCCTGCACAAGTCAGATACGTCAAGTGAGCAAAAATCCGAAAATACGCAACAATTAGCAATTAAGCCCACTTACTTGCCTAGGCCAAAAACTGAATTAGGATAGGAAAATAAAGGTCCAAGGAGGTCAAATAAGATAAGAAGGATAGAAAAATATTCAACTAAAAGCATTCTATCAAAGACAAATCATGACTCCTCATGATCTCTTACTATGCATAGATTCCCGAGTCAACTAGAAGTCATCCAAGCCCTATCGGTCTTGTGAATGACTAATCCCTCGTAAAGGATTATGAATCCTTTCAGCATGTCCATCTATACTCATGTATTCAGGTTATAACCAAGAGTACACTGTTCTCCCCATTTTTAGGAGGATAGAGTGTACAGTCAAAATATAACCCTAGGACACAGTATTCGATGACATCCTCAAGTCTAGGACGATCTGCACTACCAAACGACAAGAGACTTTACAAATCCAATGATATTTTAAAGAATTCTTGTGGAGTCACTCGGAGGGTCAGTTCAGTGCCATCTATTCTTGAACAGATCCAGCCACGACATCAGCTAAGGCATCACCATGTCTGCATTCCATGAGGTCCCTACCTTGTATCTCTATACAAGTAGAAGATGGTGTACTAGTCTTATTGAGATCATCAATGTCCTTTCTTGATGATTCAAGACTAGGAACAAGCTTTAGGAAATAGACATGTAGTGTCCTCGAATCCTCATGATCATCATGATCCCTATCATAGATCCTCGAGTGTACACTTGTTCTATTCCTAAGGCCTTTATCTTTAAACGCATATTGCTATAAATATAGGCGAGACATAAATATGATAAAGATAAAGTTTGCTCTTATTAATCATGAAATAATAAATAGTACAATGTGTTCAACTGATAAATCAGATTGTCTCTAGGACACCTACATACTAACAAAACATATTCTATTTGGAATACTAGCCATCATCTTTTTTGGCTTCTCCTTCTCTCTCTTGTAAATGGTTAGGACATCAGATTTTACTGTATTCCTATAAATAAGGTGTGCATCAGGATTCAAATACTTAATCCAACTTCTAATCTTTTTATACTCAACAAAGTTAAATGGCAAATCATGCTCAATGATTGCTGCATCACACATCTCATGTGACACCATTTGATCTAACTTTGGAATCTTCGATTTTTCTTGTAAGTCTACCATCATTTGACCAACATCTTCAAATTTAATTCCCTTACACTTTGAAATATGACGATTTAAGTGAGATGTCGCATATGCGTTACCCCCAATTTTATACTTTGTTTTACAGGCCTTACACTTTGCTCTTTCTATCCCATCATCAGCCACTCCTACCTTAGTGAAAAACTTCCAACAATATGAACTTGTTGCTTTCCTTTTCTTCTTGATTGGTTCATCGGCTTGACATAATTCAATAGGTACTTTAGAATTTTCAACATGTTCATGTTCATTCACAGTCTCAGATTCCATATTAAAACTTGAGACAACTATTTAATCACTCAAAGAAAAACACTGCAGAAAATCAATTTAAAACAACAAAGAGAATAAAATACTAGCACACAATCCCAACTAACATTGTTTGCAAGTCTCAAACTAACAATGTAAAAACTAACATTGATTAAATCAGGAAATAATGGGAAAAAATCAATGACATAATTACAAACCTTGAGTAACTTTGATATTTTCAATTTGGTTGCTTGTAACACGGTAAATATATGGTACCTACAAAAGGTCACAACCAATATGGATCATATAACAATTTCACTCTTCTATCCTATCCAAATATCAATTTAGTACCTTCACAAACTACTAGTATACACTTTCTATTATTGGTTAGAAACTTATAAATAATTAAAAATTATTTAATCATCAATGCAGTTTATTAAACAAAAAAATTTATTGGTTAAACACTTAATGCATAATTGATGTTGAGGTTGTGAATATCCAAAGTTCTGATTGCCTTGCACATTCATACCATAAGCATATAATGATATAAGACCAATAATCACCACTAAGCAAACTCATATTAAACCCATGTTTTAAGGCTAAGAGCTATCTAATAACCATATAATTAATCAGTACTTTATTTTGATTTGATTAGGAAATAAGTCGTAAAACATTTCAGAAAAAAAATCAAAACTAATAAAGATTTTTAACGTCCTGAAGAATGATAACAACCCTGCCACATAGACTATGGAAAAGAAACCATGATACCAGGTCCCACGTTAACAACATAATGGGGGATTTTCCAGCCTGGTTTGCACATTCATCATTTTACTAAACATAAAGCCTGTGTCGGTTTAGATTTGGTTCCTCAATCATTGCAAATTCCAGTTCAAGATTTTTAACTTGAAAAATCCACCCAATAATAATCAAAGCAACCCAAGGCTTTAGTCAAAACAAATAAGTTACCTAAGATGAAAACTAAACAGTGTTTATGCACGATATATAGGTACATAGTACCTTGCTGAGCATCAAGAAGAAGTTGTTGCAGACCTTGATCTGGTGAGTGGTGACGACAGGGAGTGCAGGAGCGGGACAGAGAACGACGGACGACAGGGAGTGCAGGAGCGGGATAGAGAACGACGGACAATGGTGCTCGAGTCACCACCGAAGAACGAGGCAATGACAGACGATGGGGTAGAGGTAGTCAGGAGGCAACGATGGATGAAGGTGTAGAGGAACGAGGCACGATAGATGACGATGGACGAACACGAACCAATGACGGTAGTCACTCTCTCTCAGACTCTCTCTACCTCTCTCACGAGTCACGAGTCACTTCCCTTTTCTCAGCCTCTCTCTTTCACTCTCAGCCACACACTTAGTCTTAGTCACTTTGTAAATATCTATTGAATATTTACATTTTTTTATTGTTGGGCTGTTAGCCCGATGGACTAGCCCGGTTCTGTCCCGATTTTGGCCTGCTTTTTATGGACCGGGTTGGCCCGACCTGTTTTAGTTCAATGGGTTGAAAATGTCAACCCACCCCACTTTTTTTCGTGGGCTAAATGGGCTGGCTCGCTGAGCCAGGCCTGTTTTGCCAACCCTAAGGGAGGGTCACGTGATACTCATCTTAGAGTTTTATCTGGAGGATTTGTGAAATGGCAATAAGCGTCACTTCTGGGATTGCGAATTCAAGGTTGCCTATCTCACTTTGTGGTTGTGAAGACCCAATGTGCCTCTACATTGCAAACAGAAATGATAATTGAAATAGGAGATTTTGGAAGTGTGCAAATTGGAAAGTGGGTTTGTAGAGTCAACTGATTTCATGTTCTCATGTTGTTTCTTGTTTATGTGCTTAAAATCCATTTTTAATGTCTATTATTTTCGAATTGATGTCACCTTCCCATGTTTCTTCTTTATGTGCTTGAAATCAGTTTTTTTTTAATGGCAAAATGTTGCAATCTTTTTAAAATGTTGTATTTTTGAACAATTGCTTGTCTTTTGATTTTAGTATGCTAATTTGTTCTGATTTTGCAATATATCAGGATAGTAGAAGTTGCAAGCTTTTTTTGTGGGATGATTAATTGGGCAACACAATTGTGTTTGGTAAGGAAGAAAATAGGAGAGAACAAAGCATTATGTTTGTGGATGGCAAATGTGGATCTTTACAACTGATGATGGACATGTATTTGAAGAAAATTGGGAAGGAGAGAAGAAAGCATAATTTGTTGTTGTTGATGTTGTTTTAGAACATATACCCAATTTAGAACAATTTGATTATAACACATTAATAAATTATTTTGTACCTTAGAAATCTAGAAAATTAATAAAAAATTGATAATTATTATTATTTTAAATTTCTATAAAACAATTGACCTTAGACCTTTACAATAAAGATGAAACTCACTAAATTAAAACTCACGTTTTGTTGGTCACTGATAAAGACCCAATTTTTTCCAGACCAATTTCATCCAACAAGCATGTAAGAAACCATTTGCAAGAGTTGTTGGTCCCAGTCTCAACCACATCAAAGGCAATTGGATAATATTGGTCAGAGGGTCCCTTCCAACAACAATCAACAGTAGACCCCCATATCTTCAAATGGCAGCCATCCACACCAATAAATGGTCAATAACCCTTTACAAAACCTTTCTTACATCAATCTAAACATATATACAAACTCTAAAACCTTGGAGGCAATATAGGGGATATGTGCTCTACATGGACCTTGCATGTGTTTTGATTTAATTCTAATGTCAACTCCTCGTTGTACCTCCACAAGAAGTTATATTGTTTTGTTGCATCTTCTTCAACCTCATCTTCAACCATTTTCTTTGTTCTCCAAGCTCTAGATACAGACACTCTGGTAGAGTAGGTCCTTTTTATTTCATTAACAATGTCACTCGGCCTTACTTTTTCAGTTATTAACAACTTTTCAACAACCTTCTTTGTAACGCCCTAAAATTTCGATAATTGAAAGTAGATGTTTGATGCATTTATTGTGTTATTTGATTAGTTTAGATTAGTTGAAATGTTATGTGGATTATCTATGTGCAATTGCTTGGTGTAGATGTCAAGTTATGTGGAGTTTGTTTGAGCTGCATTGAATTGTGTGATTCTGAATTTGACCCAAAAACCTATTTTAGTAAAATCACCATTCTGGATTTGTTAATCGTTGGATCTCCTTAAAATTTAAAGGTGGGTTCCTAACCCAAATATGTAACTTTTGACTGTTGGGATTGTCAAAATAATGTCTGTAGAGTGAGAAATTAATTTTTCACTAAAGCAAAAATTCTAGAATCTAGTCCGCTCGGCCAGGCGAATTTTCCAGACACTTTTGCTCGCCTGGGCGAGTCAAGGCGGTGTTGAATACGTATTTAATCTTCCAAGTCACGAAAATGGAGGATTTTCATTCTCCCAAAGCTTCCCCAACCTTCCACCATCCTCATCGACCATTCACAGCCACCAGAGACCACCACGGGCTGCCGTTGCTTGCCATGGGATCCCGACACAGAGAAGAACCCTTTAATCGGAATGGAATCTTTGAAACTCTTCTCGAAGTTTTGATAGAGAACAAAGGTCCCAATCCTCCTTTCTTGGTTTCCTTGAGGTAATCTTAGTTTCCTTTGTCTTCTTCTAGTTAGTTTAAGCCTCTCTTGATGTCTCTTGTGATTCGGGTAACGTTATTGGCTGTTTCTATACTTCCTTTGAAAACCCTTTGAAAATGAGATGTTGTAAAAGTCTCCTTTTTATGAAAAAGATGTCATTGTTGTGATCCTTGTTGAACCCTGGTCACCTTGGTGTGATCGAAATTTCTAAATGATGTCTTTTGATGTGGACTCCTAAAACACCATTTTAGCCTCTTTTTAAATTTGAGTTGGTACTTGATCCCGAATGCTAACGTTAGCATTGTTTATGAAATCTATACTAAATTATCTTCAATTTGGTATATAGAGCTCTACGTTTGGACGAAAATATGCGTTTTGAAGGATCTCCAAAACAACACTGTGAGGTTTTAACAGGAGAACTCCTAGTTAGGTAAGGGGAGTTTATTATTTAGATATAGTTTTGGTATCATAGTTGGGGGCCAGGGAGTCCAACTATGAGGATATTTGTCTGTCCCTGTTGTGTGCTGGTTTTCAAGAAAAACTACGTTTCAACTAATAGGATGTGATGTATTTATGATTGATGTGTGTTTGTTCCTGTGTGTGCTCGTTTTCAAGAAAAACTATTTTTAACTGATGGGATGCGATGAATTGGCTTGTTGATGGAAAAAACTGCGAATGATATTATTATTGTGATGATTGAATTTTTGGGAAAAGTCTTAATTATAGAGGAGACTTTGCCCAAATTTTTATAATATGTTTTCCTATTTAATTCTTTATTAAATTTTTAAATGGGCATAAGAGTGAGTTTTCTATATTGCAGTCCTCCTCTTTAATTTAGAATTTTCCTAAAATATCAGTCTCGTGGAAATATGGATTGTGGATGAATGAGGTGATATTGATGCCATTGATAATGTTGAAATGAGATGTTATTGATATGTTGGTGATGATTGAATGAGATAATGATGATGTGTTTGATGATGTATAAATGATATAATGATGATGTGGTTTATGATGTTTAAATGAGATGATGAAATGGATGTTTGTAACACCCCATAGGCCTCCGGTGCGTTATCATTAATAATATCATATTAGCGCTTAAAACATCGATTTAAAACGTAGCGGAAGCATAAAATCATTTTTCTTGATTCATTATGTATGGAATAAAACATATAACAAACAACATACATGCAAGATACATTTTTTCACACCCCTGCTGATCCAGTTTCTCATAACATATTCCATAAAGACAGATAACTAAAAGACTTAGGCAAATTATCAAATATACAACATTTATACTCAGGAGGAAAGTCTCATATACATATCATAAATAGTTCTGTACATATACATATACATCAGTGTCTTCACCACACCGTGGTGATACAAAAGAATAATTGCCCTCACCGAGGGGATACAAAACTATACATATCTCAGGTGTACACACACCAGCCCTTATCAAGGGTACTAAACATAAACAGTACAAAATGAGCCTTCAAGCTCCCTCTGCTGCTATCAGCCAAGCAGAAGTATCTCTACTCGGGCCTCCTGCCCTGAGACTGCTATCTTCGTCCAGAAGAGTCACCTGAAATCATAAATTCCCACATGGGGTGAGATACACATCTCAGTAAGCTCAGGGTCCTTAGGAAATCATCCCCACCCTGGCCGACAATTCACAATACACACATCAGGCAAAACTATCAAACATGGCCCACTGGCCTGGCCCTCTGGCCCTTATCATAATATGAGCATCATCATACTCTAAACATATGAACATATGGCAGAGCTCCTCAATGCCTTGCGGAGTTCCTCAACGCCTGACGAAGCTCCTCAACGTCAATATCAATGTGAGACCACAACTCACACCTGCGTCATCAATCACATGGCAGAGCTCCTCAATGCCTGGCGGGGCTCCTCAACGCCTGAATACATGGCAGAGCTCCTCAATGCCTATATTCATCTATTGGCCAACAGATATATCTCAATCAAAGCATACATTCATCCAGCACAGATGCACACATATCATTATAAGAATGCAACAACCAATACATGCATCATGAAATGACCACCACTCCCCCGGAGTGTGGTGTGGCACACAAGATGTGAATTCATCCCCAGGAACACTAAACTTACCTGGCAAGGTCTCACTCTGCAGTCCTTTCCCTGCTCTGTGGCTCCCGCCACCGATAATCTCACAATCAAGGCCTAATCAAGGCATATGGACGTATATCAAAACCAAATACACCGACATTCAAGCACAGAACATACAATATCAGAACTCCCCTATCCTAGGGTTCAATCAAACTCAACTGCTCTAGGCTATTCACAGACCATACAAGGTCCCTCAAGGCTGAAAGCCAAGCCTCTGAGTCATCCCAGACTCCATGTAAATGCATACATGGCATAAGCTTTCCTCAGCCTTATGACTCAATTATCACTAGAACGGACTGAGTTCCACTCAAAGCCTCGTTCAACTAGCCTCTCAGGCTCAGAACATCACAATCAAGGCTCTAGCATGGCAGAGACCCATCAACCAGGGACTCTACACAAGCCACACCTGTATATACAGAGCCAAGATTCAAAGTTATCCAAATCAAAAACTGAAAGCTAATCCTTCATCACTACAATACCCTGAGCAAGTTTCTCTACAGGACCCTGGGCTAATTCTAGCCCCAGCTCAAGTGGGTCACTATTCATGGAAACCCCTAGAATCGAAATTAAACGGAGAAACTTGAGTCCCTTACCTCAGTGGCGACCAGAAAGACTTCAGGACAGCTTCCTCAAGCTCTGTTGTCCTTCCCAAGCCGTGGTTTCTCGCCACTCTCAAGTTCTCTGAGCTTTTCCTTGAGAATCCAATTATCACTCACAAGGGGTTTTCAAGAGAGAAATTGAAGGATTGAAGCTTTCAAAGGTTTCTCTCAAGTTCAAAGGTCAAAGGGAAGTGTTTAGGCTAGTATATAAGGGCTAAGAAAGCTTGGAACTGCTTTAATGGAGGTCCAGGACATTAGGAGGAAGAAGAAGGTTTTTTCCCCTCAATTTTCGTGTTTGACCCTATATATACTCAGCCTGCCCGAGGTCCGGCGCGATCCGCGCCACAATGGCGGTGGTCTGGCGCCAACAGCGCCATCCCCGCGCTAATAGCGTCAACCTCCCGAGACCTGTGGCGCCGTCCGCGCCAGCCTGGCGCTTCCCTCGCGGAAAACCAGAGAGAATTGGTTTTTCAGGGCACTTATGGCGCGACCCGCGCCGCCCTTGGCGTAATCCGCACCAAACTCTCGGCCATTCCACGCTACCCGCGCCATAGCCACGCCAAAAGCGTGAACTTGCCGAATGTGTGGCGCCACCAGCGCCGTAATGGCGCCATCAACGCCAACCTATCGCTAACCGCGCGGTACATGACGCCAGCCGCGCCAGTGTGAGTCCTTACAATGTTGATATTGAAATGAGATGAATTTGATATATATATATATATATATATATATGATGATGATATCGAGATGAGGTGATGTGTATGTACACTAATATCCATGGGGGTGCATGATTGGTCATCCTTGCGGGGAAGGATTTGTTCCTGGCCATGATCATGCATGGATGGTGCCCATGGTTGTCATCGTGTGATGTGGATATACATGGATACCCATGGGGGTGTATGACTGGTCATCCTTGTGAGGAAGGATTTGTTCCTGGCCATGGTCATACATTGGTGGTGCCATGGTTGTATGTTGTGTATATAAATGTGGAGTGTAGTGACCGGTTGGTTATCCTTGCGGGGAAGGATTTGTTCCTAGCCATGGTCAGTGCATCGGTGAGCCCACATTGGTGTGTTAGGTATGTACATTGGGTGTATGACTGGTCATCCTTGCGGGGAAGGATTTGTTTCTAGCCACGGTCATACATTGATGATGCCCATGTTTCATACTTCATTTGTATGTGTGGAAATAAAATGAAGGCACACGCGTACCTGTGGGTTTGAGTGGGTTGAGAACGTAGGTACTAAGGGGTCATCAGGTTTAGAATTCCCTAGCGACACTGGCTGATCACCGAGTGGGGGAATAGCCACTGCACAACAGGGTGGCCCTGATAGGTAGTGAATCATTTTTCCCATGAGACGCTATTTCCGGGATATGGTACCACATTGCATACTGATAGATGAGTCAGGTGCATGCATCATTCTGTGCATGATTGTTGAATTGTGAAATGCATTGGATGATTTGGTTTATTGAGTGTGTATTGGAATATTAGAATTTTGGTAATAATTGTGATTGTGATTGTTGTTTCCTTTCCAGTTCTGGTTACTTGATAATTGTTGGTTGTACATAATAAACTCACCCTTGCGTTTGTTGTACCGTGTGGTTGGTACTTGCGATGATCGTGAACTTTTGTTCGTGTGAGCAAATAAGCAGCAATAGGTGACCTTGGAGGGAGATCTTCTTTTTGGTTGGAGCTGTCAAGCCGACGTGATGACGTTGAATTTCTTTTTGGAGAAAGAGTTGTGTTTTGTTAATCAACTCTTTCTTAGTTAGTTCTTTGGCTTTTTGTTAGATATCTAATTTTAGGTGTATATACATGTAAAGCTAAAGGAAGTTCTAACATGTGGATGACATGTACTGATTTAATATATATACATATGTGTTTAAATATGTAATTGTAATTTGTGTATGATAATTGTATTATCGCTAAAAATTTACCATCATTTTCATAATCAGATTAATGAAGTTTTCATTAAAAATTAAATCTTGTGCAGTAAGAGTTAATGATACAGTAGCGACGAGGCGGGTCGTTACATTCTTAGCCATCCACTTTGTGTTTTCAGTCCTAATTTTGAAGACCCTCCCACACGTGTGCTTCCCATTAAATGTCTTCATTCTGAATGTGGTGGTGTCCTCCACTTGGTTGACCAATGCTTTAAATGGACAACCTTTTGACTTACACAACGCTCTAACTCTGGTTTGTCATTTTTAGGGAAACTAACTTTCCTTCAATTAAGAACTGAATACTTTTTCCTTGCATCCTTAAATTCAACCAATGTGCTAAACTTCATTCCAACTAAAATTTGAAGTTGATTCCTAGTTCTCATTTCTGGTGTTGGATATAGGGGGAGCATCATGAAGAATGGAAGAATATGATTCAAGATTGGTTTTGAGCTTTCAACATGCTTGGATGCCTTGAAGTTGTAATTGATTCAAGTGTAAGAGAAAGGTTAATCTGGTGATCCATGATTTGCATTCATTCATTCATTTATTAATCTAAATGGTTTTCAAATAAAATAACAAAGCTTTAATAATTTGGTTAAGGTTTTTATCTAAGTGAAAAGTTTTTGGAAAAATGCTAGTTTTACTGGTTTAATCGATTACTTAACGATATAATCGATTAATATGTTCTTCAAGCTATCTGGAAAATTCTTTATGAATATTGTAATCGATTACTCATCGGAATAATTGATTATTTGATCCTTGTTTAAAACAAAACTGCTTTGTTAATGAATTTAATCGATTACTTAAGGGTTGTAATCGATTACATAGTAAATCATGTTTTTAAGCCTTGTTGTGATAGTCGATTACCACACATTGTAATCAATTACTTAGGCTATTTGAGAAAAATCAATTTGCTGTCATAATCGATTACCAAAAACTGTAATTGATTACGCGTTCACTTTGAAAATATATGTTTTCTGCTTTAATCGATTGCCAAATATTTTAATCGATTACACAATGCAATTTGTAAAACTAAGACTTTCTGTTTTAATCGATTACAACTTGGGATAATCGATTATTTTGCTTGTTAGAAAAACCCAGAATTATTCTTGAACGGTTTAATTGATTACATGGTCATTTTAATCGACTACAAAAGAATAATAATCGATTATTGGGCGCGTTTAATTGATTATAGTTAGTTACAAATTCTGTTATAAATAGGATTGAAGGCTGAGCTTATTTCACAACTTGATCATTCGTATGTCTGAATATACACAAGACTCTTAAGCAATTCCTAAGTGATTTTCTTAGTGTTTTTACTTCTTGCTTCATTCTAAACATCAATGGGTCTTTGAATGATTCTTGAGCAAGATTTTTTTCAAGATTAAGGAGAAGTATGTTCTGAGTTTGATTTCTTCTCAACCTGATTTGGTAATTCATGTGCATTCATTCATTGGATCATCATGTTATCTCTCTCTTTAATTGTTGTGTGTAAATTTCGTTCTGAATTTCTGTGTAAGATTGCTATTGTAAAGTGGGTTCTTGCTTGTATCTAGAGAAGGGTTCTCTAGTGTGAAGAACAGAGTAGTGTTCTCTGGTTCTTTGTCTCTTAGAATCTAATAGTGTTTTAAATTTCTAATCTTTATCTAGGGTTGATAAAGCGGAGATGTTGTAATTGCATGTAAGAACAGAAATTTTATAATAGTGGAACTCTAATCTAGTGTTGATTAGAAGAAACTGGATGTAGCTTCAAGTTGTGAAGTGAACCAGTATAAATTGCTTGTGTGTTGATTCTATATCTATATTCTCATCTTATTCATTGATATTTGATTCTTTGATTCATATTCATTGTTCAACAAGTTCAATTTTGATCTATTGAATTCTTGGGGCTGAGACATTTGATTGAGTAAAAAGATGTCTTGGTTTTGAAAGTGATAAAGATCCTAAAACTCTGATTTGATTTTAAAATACCAAGGTTTTAACCAATTCACCCCCCTCTTGGTTATTGTGAAGTATTCCTATTATTTTCATCTGGAACTTAGGAATTTTTTCCTTCTTGCCTCTTTCCTCTTCAATATCTAAACCATCAAAACTACTCAATTCTTCACTTTCATAGTCAAGTTGGACCATGTCTTCAGTGAATGTAGGATCAATCACAAATCATTACTCAACTTCTCAATAATTTATTTTGGAGTCAACCTCATAGTTGTTGCATTCACATTTACTTTTTTTCCTTAACCATACCAATAGACAGGAACTGCATCATCATCCAAACCCAAAGCCGTTTCTGTAACGACCCGCCTCGTTTCTACGTTATATTACTAGCTCTAATCATGCAATTTCAAATTTTAATGAAAACTCCGTTAATTTGATTATGAAAAATGGTAGTAAAGTTTTCGCGATAACACACTTATCATACAAAGAATAAATACATATGCATGTATATTCTAAACCAGTACATATCATTCACATATTAGAACTTAGTTTAGTTTTTACATGTATTTACACCTGGAATTTACATGTCCAACAAAAAGGAATCAAGGAATCAACTAATACAGAGTTGATTAACAAAACACAACTTTTTCCAAAAAGGAACTCCAACGTCATCATGTCGGCTTGGCGACTTCAACAAAAAGAATCTCCCTCCAAGGTCACCTATTGCTGCTCATCTGCTCCCACGAACAAGGGTTCGCGATCATCACAGGTACCACCACACGGTACAAAAATTGCAAGGGTGAGTTTATCATACAAGATCAACAAGTTTCAAATAACAAGAGTAGCAAGAAAACATAACAATAATAACCACAATCACTCTCAATTATTAATCAGATCAACATACACTCAACCAACTAGTCATCAACTTTTCCCACAATTCAAACCAATTATGCTCAGAATGATGCATACACCTGACTCCACTCTAACCATGCAATGTGGTACCATACTCATAGAAATAGCCTATCCCAGGAAAAATGATTTAGTCGCCTATCATGGTTACCCTGTTGTGCACTGGTCATTTCCCCTATGGTGATCAACCAGAGTCTCAAGGGAATTCCAAACTGAATGGCCCGTTAGTACTTGCATTTTTAGCCCATAAAAAACCCACAAGTACGCACTGTCTTTATTCTATTTTCATCCATGCAATTATAATGTATGAAACATGGACACCATCAATGCATGACCATGGATAGGGACCAACCCTTCCTCGTAAGGATAACCAGTCATACACCTCCATGTACATACAAATATGGGCTCAATGATGCACTGACCGTGGCTAGGAACCAATCCTTCCTCGCAAGGATAACCAACAGGTCACTGCACCGCACACTTACATACAACCATGGGCACCATCAATGCATGACCATGGCTAGGGACCAACCCTTCCTCGCAAGGATAACCAGTCATGCACCTCTCATGGGTATCCATGTGTATCTACATCATACAATGACATTGTCACATCAACATTATCTCTCATCAATGTCATTATCAACATCATCATCATCATGTCATCTTAATGTCATCAACAACATTAACATCCTTTTATTTCAATATCATCATCATAACCATCAATATTCAACATCAACTATATCAACATTATCTCATTTCAACATCATTAACCCAATCACATTATCCCATTTCAACATAATATCATTCATCCACAACCCATATTACCACGAGACTGATATTTTAGGAAAATTCTAAATTAAAGAGGAGGACTACAATATAGAAAACACACTCTTATGCCCATTTAAAATTTTAATAAAGAATTAAATAGGAAAACATATTATAAAATTTTGGGCAGAGTCTCCTCTGTAATTAAGACTTTTCCCAAAAATCCAATCATTACAACAACAACATTATTCACAATTTTATCTATCAACAAGCAAATTCATCGCATCCCATTAGTTAAAAACACAGTTTTTCTTGAAAACCAGCATACAACAGGAACAAACATACATCAATAATAAATATATTGCATCCCATTAGTTTAAAACATATTATTTCTTGAAAATCAACACACAACAGGGACAGATAGATATCTCTATAATTGGGTTCCCTAACCCCCAACTATGGTATCAAAACTGTAACCAAATAATAAATTCCCCTTACCTATCTATCTCCCTCTGTTAGCTCCTAGTAGCATCGTTTCGAGATCTCCCAAGTTCACGTGCTTTGGCCCAGACGCAGAGCTCTATATACTAAATTGAAGATAATTTAGTATAGATTTTGAAGATAGGGTTAACATTAACATTCGAGGTCAAATACCCACTCAAATTTAAAAATGGGCTAAAATGGTGTTTTGAGAGTCCACATCAAAAGGGACATCATTTTGAAATTCCGACCACACCAATGTGACTAGGGCTTAACAAAGGTCACAAAAATGACATCAATATTATAAAAAAGAAACTTTTACAATGTCTCATTTTCAAAGGTTTTTCACATAACTTGACATCTACACCAAACAATTGCACATGGATGATTCACATAATATTTCAACTAATCTAAACTAATCAAATAACACAAGAAATACATCAAACATCATTTTCAATGTGTATTCAACATTTGCCTCATCACTATCATCAGACTCACTCCCAACTAGACCATCATTTTCAATGACCCTAACTTCAATAGTACCCTTGCCACTCCCACCACCTTGGGTAGTTTGAGAACCAATTGCACCATCAATAATTCGACAAAGCCTATCTTCAGATCAGCTAACATCACCAACAACATGTTCAACATAATATTTCCCAAGCTCAACTTCATCTATATCCCACTTGATGGCTCTGTATCTAGCAACAAACTTGGGACCATCATTTCTCCACTATAGTTTAACACCTACATCACATTTTAAGTCCTCCTTCACAATACCAACAACTTCAAAATAACTCCACTTGTCTAGATTAGTTACTTCCTTAGCAACTTTAGTACCACCGTCATACATCCTCTTCTTGCAGAAAACACCCCCATGGTGAAAATTGGCAAAGAAAGACATCCTATGGTTCAAAACCTAAACATAAAATAATACAAGAAAAAATAGAGTCAATGCATATGCATCATCCACCTTCAACACACAAAATCATTCATCACAAGCACCAAACACACACCCCAATAGTATATGCAATTGGTCCCCACACAAAACTATAAATGAACAAAAAAAACCCACAACAGAAATCCCAAGTGCCCTAATCGGTCCCCACACATAAATAAAATAGAAGAACAGTAAAACCGCATGAGCTCCATACGGTTCATGAAACAAAATCTTTTACCTTTACTTGGGTCTTCTACGCATGCATGACCATGCTCCACACCAGAAACCCACTTCACACAATGCAATAAAGGACTCTTTCAACAATGTTTGCTCTCACATATGCTTGTATAAAGAGAGTGATGAACAATTCTCAGCAGAAAACCTAATTTCATACTTTTTAAAACTCAAACACGATCTTTGCCGCTTCATTGTCAATTTGAAATTTCTAATTTTTTTAATTTATTATTAATCTGAATATTTTTATTTTTATATTACATTAAAATTATGAGAATGGATCGGGCCACATCTACCTAAAAAACAACCAATACCAGTGTGACACGTTGCAATTTTGCCAAGCAATTATGCTACATCACGTTTTTTAACAGAGGAAGATGACAAGGACAATAAGCGAAATGACACTAAATGGCAAGGACTAAAGTGGAAAAAATTACAAGGAAGAAAAACAAAATTTTGCAAAATTACATGAACCAAAAAGGTATTTTAAATGGTCTATGAAAGTGTAAAATGTGTATAAAAAGGTTTGTCTTTAAGTGTGGAACATTAGCTTTAACATTTTGTGTCAAATAACTTACACTTACCAAGGGGTTTAGCTTAGTTGAGTAGGGTGTGTGAGTTTTGTAAACCTCCTAGTACCATGTTCAATTCCTAGGAATAATAAAAGAAAACTTCTAAACTCTATAACTTAATGTTAAATTAAACCTTAAAAATTAGGCTAAACTATACTTTTAGCCCCCCTATATTGTTAAACTTTGTTTTATGTTCCCTCAATTTTAAAATTCACACATTTAGTCCCTCAGTTTTATATTAAGCAATTTTAGTCCTACTCTTAACTTTCCCTCCATTGACTATTAAATATCAATATTGACTATGATGGCTTCAGTGCAGTAGCATGACAAACATTTAAATGAAGGCTACCTAATTGCTTAAGTTCGATGATCCTTTTTGAAATGTGTCCTTGAAATTTGATTTTTACTCAAGACCATAATCAACAACTGAGTCACCACCTAATCAAAACTTGTCCTTGAATATCGGAGTAAATGTTATTATTTCGGTGATTGGTAAAGGTAACAAATCAATTAATATCAACAACAATGAAGGTAACAGTGAAGATGAAGATCTACATATCACTTTTTTCAATATTTTAATTTTAACTTATTTCAATTTTTAAATAAAATAATACCCAAGTGTTTTGCCACATCATCATATGTGGACCACGTCATAGTTAATTTTGAAAAATTAACCATCAATGGAGATTTGGCAATAAGAGGGACTAAATGTGCATAATTAAAAATCGGGGGAAAATTGCGAATTTAATATTATAAGGAGACTAAAAGTATAATTTAGCATAAAAATTATAATTTTTAGTCCTTAAACACTAAAACGTAATATTAAATGGTTCACGAAACATATGTATAAATTAAAGTTAGTGTTTCTGAGTTAATGGCAGGACATTGTTAACACACTTTCAGATACCATAAAAAAAATTTAAGAGACTAAATTGTCACCGCTTTACAGTTTCAGGAACAAAATGACCATTTACCCAATGATATTTTTGTTTATTGACTCCCATATTTTTTTACATTATTAATCATTTTATTTATTTATCAAATCATTTATTCCAATACTATAAATTAAAACATAAAATGTACCAAAATATAAAATAAAATGTTTACTCTTCCCAGTCTCTTAGTTGTATTTTTGTATGCATTTCAAAACTCTATATGATTAATATTAATATTAATATTAATGTAAATATTTTTTTTCTTTTCTCTTGAAATTTCACACATTGTTCTCATAATTACATTAAATACATTATCTATCATTCATTTCAAACTATCATTTTTATTAGTATATTTAATCTTTTTTTAACAATCTATTTTTAGTTTACCATCTTTTATTTTTGTCTCTAAATTAATTTAAATATTTTTTAAAATTGTCAATATTTAAAAATATCCTTATATCAAAATATAAATTATTCATTATAAACCTAAAATATAATTTATAGGCTAAAATATATTTTTCATCCTTGTAAATATGGAAATGTTTGTATTTAGTCGCTGCAAAATGTTGAGTTGATTTTTTGTCCACGCAAAATTGAAGTATATTTCTTCTTTGCCCGAATGTAGGTTCAGGTAAATCTAAACATACGATTCTTAATTTAAAATTTAAAACAAGATTTTTAGGGGTTTAAAACCACCACAAAATACAAAAAGCTGCCAAAAAATTTTTAACCCCTATTCCCCCAACAACCATTGCAACAACATTCAAATGAATGAATATTTTCATCTAAGAAATCAACATAAGTGCCACTCTGAAATTGCCCGAATGCAAGCACCATCCAACATTGATGTTCCATATAATCACATTTGTTTCAATACCATCATCAATGTGCATAACAACTTGTTTTAGTTTTCATAGAAACATAATCTCTACTTGGCATATTACGAAACAAGTGGTGTGAACATGCAGTTTCCCAAACATATCATACATGGAGACCAAAGAATTATGCAAAAACAAGCTCACATTTTCTTATACATAGAAAGATCCTCCACAAATAATTTTTGATAAGGTGTTTGAGCTTAAGCACGTCTATGAGGACAAAGTCACATGATGCCATTTGGAGAAGGTTCTTAACAACGGAGAATTGAAATAGGAAATGTCCATCACTATCATTGTTGAAGATGAATCCTTCCTCTTCATCCTTGCTCAGATCGAAACGGTTATGGCGGTGTAGTTGAGTGTTGGTTGGGATCATGTCAGAGTGAGGTTAGGGATGGTAGTGGGTGTAACACCCTAAAAATTACAACTCAGATTTATGTAGATATTTAATTCTTCCAAATATTTGTTTGTGAGTGTTTCTTGTCCAATTAGTTATGTGTAGAGTTATCATAAATAACTGGTTTTCTTGTGTAATTAAATTATTTTGTGTGGTAGTTGATTAAATTACTTGAGTTCTAAGTTTTTCAACAATTTAATTCTCGGGAAATTTACCAGTAAATATTTTTTTACAAATAAAATTATAATTTATCAATTGGGATAGATTTTATTTTGTGGTTAAAGTTTTATAGAATTTAATTGCATCGCAGTAAAATTACGTAGTGTAAAATTACATCGTGTAATTAAAACCCCACAAGTTGACACCTTTGAGAACACATGTCGCCCCACAAGTTGACATGTGGAGTCCATTTACCCCTCACCCAAAGAAAAACCCACGTCTACACCACACCATAATTCAATTTCATTTTCCTAACTTAGTGTACACTTCAAAAACTCTCATCTCTCATTCAACACTTGTAACACCCCAAAATTTTAGGAATCACAACCAATTACTGGGGTAAAATATTAATTAGAGGCAATACAAAAGGACCTAGGAAAAATGACGAAAATACCCCTGGAGATTTTGGAAATGATCAAAATACCTCTAGGTATTTTTAGCAAGAAATTTTAAGGAGGAAACTTTATAAGTACCCTGGAATGTCCAAAAATATATTTAGGGCAATAATTACAGGGATACTCTGACTATTTTTAGAAATGATGATTTTACCCCTAGGGTAAGTGGCGAGATTATCAAAATGCCCTTAGGTAAAAAGTGACCAAGATGACTTTAGAAATTTGTGGGAACCTGAGTATGGGATAAAATACCTTTAAACAACAAATCATCAACATGATTGGGGGCAGAAAACCATAAACAGAAATTTCTATGAATTTTGGAAGATAGGTTGAAAAAGAGCTTAATCTAGACTACCCTAGGTATCAGAAAATTATAAAGAAAGGATGGACATAGTCTATGAAGTTTTCTCTTAATTATGGAAGGAATAGGTTGCTTAAATAAGTTAGTTTAGTAATTTTAATAATTAGAGTCAATATGGACCAATAAGAAAATAGCATTTTACTATTTCATGCAATAAAAGGAAATTGGATTAATTTGGAATCCTAGATTAAGCCTTGACCATATGATGCAAGATCAATGGAGGAAAACTTGTAGAAAAGTCAAGAATGATCACATGGATGGATAAGGAGTTTAGACATTCCATTGGTCCAAGTAAAAAGTAGCAATTAATGCTTGGAATCTTTTAGAAAACAAAACTTAGCACAAACACAAGGCATCATACGTATGGAAACTAAAATCAAATAAAATGCACTATACAAATGGAGAAGTGAACGTATAAAACAAGCTAGGACAAGAAGAAGGAAATTCAAAGAAGGAAAAGATTAGCCAAT
>PYAF01003401.1:32963-50132 GCA_007407185.1 Glycine tomentella | reverse complement strand
AATGATTATTTATTGATAAATAAGTGGTGAACTGAATATTTAATCTGTGCGCTGTGAAATATTTAATCTATGTGCTGTGAAATAATCTGTGAATCAATTGGTCTTTTATATATATCTTATTCAAACTTTGTTTGTCATAAACTTACCCGAGTTGTGTCTGTGGTTGACACCTGTGATGACCCCAATTCATTTGGGCGAGCAGAGGAACAGTAGTAGCTGAGCATGGATGATGGAATGAAGATGTGCATGGATGATTGGAAGATGTGATGTCGATGTTGTGATGCTTGTTATCTGTGGTTCTTATGTATTTTGGACTGTCTGTATATTATTGGACATGTATTATGGACTGTATTATGAACTGTATAGTGGACTGTATCATGGACTATACTCTTATTTATAAATGAACCGTGGTGAGGAAAATCGTTTATGCTATTTACATAAAATTAACAAATAAGGCAAAAAGAATTTTCGCGAAAAATTTACAACTAAGATCATTTTAATACAAAAAAAGGACACGAGTTTTTAATTAAAATCAATCAAGCACGAGAGAGTCACGAGAGGCGTTACACCACACGGGGTGAGATAACATATCTCAGTAAGCTCAGGGTCCTTGGGAAACCATTCCCACCCTGGCTCATAGATTCACAACACACACATCAGGCAAACGTATCAAGCATGGCCCACTGGCCTGGCCCTCTGGCCCTCATCATATCATGATCATACAGATGGCAGAGCTCCTCAATGCCTGGCAGAGGTCCTCAACGCCCTGACGGAGCTCCTCAACGTCAGTATCATATCACATATATGGCAGAGCTCCTCAATGCCTGGCGGAGCTCCTCAACGCCTGAATACATGGCAGAGCTCCTCAATGCCTGTATTCATCTATTGGCCAACATATATATCTCAATCATAACATACAATCATCCAGTACAGATGCACACAATATCAATATAAGCAATGCAACAGCCAATGCATGCATCATGAATCATGACCAACACTCCCCAGGAGTGTGGTGTGCAACCAAAATGGGAATTCATCCCCAGGGATACTGAACTTACCTGTCAAAGGATCACTCTGTAGTTCTTTCCCTGGTTTGTGGCTCCCGTCACCAACAATCTCATAATCAAGGCCTAATCAAGGCACATGTAATCTTATATCAAAACCAAGCCAACAGGCATCCAAGTCACAGTACATAACATAACAGAATTCCCCTATCCTAGGGTTCAATCAAGTCTAGCCCATACTAGGCTACTCATAGACCCTTTCAAGGTCTACCAATGCTGCATACAACCATCTGAGTCATTCCAGACTCAATGCAACACAAGCCTGAGCATAACTCACATTAACTTTATAACTCAACATATGGCTGGAATGGTTTAAGCCTCAACCAAGGCACCATTCCATTAGCCTTTCAGGCTCAACACAAGCATAATCAAGGCTCTGGCATGGCTCCAAAACCACAAGTGACTTATCACACAAGCCACACATACAAGCCACAGAGCCAAGATTCAAAGTTATCCAAATAAAAAACTGAAAGCTAATCCTTCATCTATACATCGCTCTAAACAAGTTTCTCTACAGGACCCTGGGCTAATTCTAGCCCTAGCTCAGTGTGGGTCACAATATTCAGAAAACCCCAAATTCACAAACAACCAGAGAAACTTGAGTTTCTTACCTCAGTGGCGACTAAAAAGACCTCAGGACAGCTTCCACAAGCTCTGGTGTCCGTTTTAAGTCTTGAATCTCCGCCACTCTCAAGTTCTCTGAGCTTTTCCTTCAGAAGCACTTCTCACTCAATTGGGGTTTTCAGAAGAGGAAATGAAGGATTATAGCTTTCCAAGTGGTTTTCTCAAGATTAAAGGTCTTTGGGAGGTGTTTAGGCCAAGAAACTAGGTCCTAGGAAGCTTGGGCACTCCAACAATGGAGGTTTGGGCGTGGGGAGGAAGAAGAAGAGGTTTCTTCCTCAGCAAAATGCGATTTTCCCTTAAATACTCAGCCTGCCCGAGGTCTGGCGCGATCCGCGCCACAATGGCAGTGCTCTGGCGCCATCAACGCCAACTCCCGGGCCTGCAGCGCCAGCTTCCAGAACCTGTGGCGCTATCAGCACCACACTGGCACCATCAGCGTGAAAAACCAGAGGAAATTGTGTTTCCAGGGCACTTCTGGCGCTACTCGCCAGACCTTGGCGCTACCCGCGCCAACCTCTCGGCCCAGTGACGCTACTCGCGCCGTAACCACGCCATTAGCATGGACTTGTCAAACCTCTGGCGCCACCAGCACCGTCCTGGCGCCATCAGTGCCCCAGCCAATGGGTCTGGCGCTATCAGCGCCAACCCTGGCGCCAACCGTGCCACAACTAAAACCAAGTTTTCTAAGGAAGAATCCTGATGCCAAAGGTGAGGGTCCTTACAGGAAAACAGCTGAGCAATGGTTCTATTTATAATAATTTTTGTAACCGCTTGTAATCGATTAAATGCGCTCATGTAATCGATTATTTAGCATATGTAATCGATTGTATACGCTCCTGTAATCGATTAAAGTGTTCATAAGGATTCTGGGTAACCACTACGAGCAATTTAATCAATTATCCCGATGCGTAATCGATTAAATCTGAAATATGTATAAACATGAATGTATTGTGTAATCGATTACAATAATTGGTAATCGATTATATCCGAAAATATGGAAAACATGTTTGAACTACGTAATCGATTACAGTAATTGGTAATCGATTAAGCCAGAGTGATGATATAAACTGTATGAGTAATGTAATCGATTACAGATTAGTAGTAATCGATTAAAGAAGTCACTAAGGCAGATTCTGAGTGATCAAAGGCAAAATAATCAATTATTCCGATAGTGTAATCGATTAAACTGTTCTTAAGAATTTTCCAGAAAGCATTAAGAACAAAATAATCGATTCTTTGCTTATATTAATCGATTAAACCAATGAAATGCTATTTTTCCAAAAACACTTTGTTTATTTCAAGATTCAAAATAATTTCCTAATGCCTTGTGATTTAATTCTTAAGCTTATGAATGATATGAATGCAATGACTTGGATCATCAGCAAACTTCCTTCCTTTTACATTTGATCACAAGCTTTTCTTTAATGCTTCAATCATGTTGAAATTCCAAAACACTTCTTTGTCTTTAAACTCTCTTTGTGCTTCAAGCAACTCCCCCTCAAATCAACAATAACTGACTCTGTCACTGCCATAATTGATTATCATTACTTCATAATCGATTACACCACAACTTTAAAATATCTGCATGTCTGAAATAATCGATTATCACTCGGGATAATCGATTACAAAGGCTTTGATCCATGACTGGACTGCTATCCTGATGTATATAATCGATTAATGAGTCATATAATCGATTACAGGTTATCTTCAACCTCTGGAAAGCATAAATGTAATCGATTACCTTATGGATTAATCGATTACACAGTGTAAATTTTGAAATTTGCTGATCTGAAATAATCGATTACTTAAGGATTTAATCGATTATTTAAGCTGTTATGTAATTTCTAACAGTTTTTCTGGATATTTGTAACGCCCAAATCATCATTAAGCTCCATTAACTGTCTATAACAGCTATATTTTTGAAAAATCTGAACGTTGTGTGTTTAATCCTTGCCTATATATAGTGATTTTGTGATTCATCTCTCCCTTGCACCAAAAACCCTGTCTCTCTTGCTTTCTATTCTCAATATTTCAAGCTTTCCTTATCCTTCATTTCTGATTCAATATGTATGCACCTAAAAGAGTTAGGACTGGGAAAAGAAAGGTTGGTGAATCTTCCTCTAACCCTCAACCCCAACCTCCACCTGATCGATTGAGTCATTGGTTCACCAAAGAAGTGGATAAAATGACTTATCTGCAATATAATGCCACCAAACCCATCTGTTCACCCAAATATATAAGCCTTGACCGGTTTATCAAGGAAGTATTTGTCTTTCCTGCTCTCTTAGAAACCCAAGGTCTTAGGAGGTTCATGGAACTGAAGGGTACTTACTACCCTGATCTTGTAAGAGTCTTTTACACGTGTGGAAGAGGCTCTATGGATGGTCAACATTTTAAATCTACTGTTAAAGGGGTTGAAATGATCATCACCCCTGAGTTGTGGGAGTCAATTGCTGGGGTTGTCAATGATGGTGAGAGGAAATTTGAGGAAACTCCAGGGGGTTATAGCAAAATAGGAACCTATAGAGAGTCACTCATTGACCCAAACCAACCCATTCAGAACAGATTAAGCACTGGTCCTATGGCACCAGAAAACAGACTCCTCCATTACCTTATTACCTATATCTTAACCCCAAGGGCAACCAACCATGCCCAAGCTACAGATGAGGACCTACAATTAATGTATGGTCTCACAAACTCCATTCCTATGAACTGGGTGCTTATTTTTCAGGAAATAATGATGAAAGCCAACAGGCTTGTCAACTATCCCTTTCCATATCTTGTACTTGTATCTAGATTCATTGATCACTTTGGGATTGATGTCTCTAATGAAGTGGTGGACAACACCAATTCTTCCAACAGCCTTATTCAGGAGAAGCATCTGGCCAAGATTGGACTACACAAGACTCCTGATGGATGGATGATGGGTGGACAGCCTCCCCATGTGCCTCAACAACAAGAACCATTTGTGGCTGATAGTGAAGAACCTGTGGCTGATTCTGCAAGTGAGGGAGACCCCTCTCAACAGCCTCTTCACTCCCACTTTGAATCCCTTATGCTGGCCAAAATGGATGGGCTTCTACAGATGCATCATGACTTTAAAGCAGAAGTTCAAGGCTCATTTAGGGAGATTAATGAAAGGCTGGATGACATTGAGGCCACTCTTAGGATGGATGAAGAATCTGTAGATTTTTAAAAGCCTTAGTTATTTCTGTTTTAGTGTACTCTGTTTTTATTTAAATTTTAAGCCTTATGATGTACTTCTTATTCAAATAGTAATACAATATTATGCTTCTATTCATTATTATTCTGTTGTGCCTTGCATTTTTGTCTTTAAAAAGCCAAATAGGGGGAGAAAAATTGAAATTCAGGATGCTCTGTACTCACCTCTGTTTGCCCCTGTTTTTTATGCACTTTTTGAATTGAAAATTCAACTGCATAATCTGGAAAAGTTAGGGGGAGTTAAGGGCTCAAATTGGCTGCAATGAACAAATGTATGTTGAGAATGAATGCTAAGCTAGAAACAGATGTCTTTAACACTTGTTCTTGCAAAGGAATTCAAATTTTTTAGGCGTTAAGAAAGCTTAGAAAAATGGTATGAAGACCCTTCATTTAATCACAAGACCCAATGCTGTTCAATTTCAAATTTGACATGTTTAAAGCCAAAAAGGGGGAGATTGTTGATTTGAGGGGGAGTTACTTGAAGCATAAAGAGATTTGAAGACATGGAAGTGTTTTGAGCTTTCAACATGTTTGAAGATTTGAAGAAAAGCTTGTGATCAAATGTAAAAGGAAGGAAGTTCTCTGATGATCCAAGTCATTACATTCATACCATTCATAAGCATTAAGGATTAAATCACAAGGCATTAAGAAATTGTTTTGAATCTTGAATTAAACTAAGTATTTTTGGAAAAATAGCATTTCACTGGTTTAATCGATTAATATAAGCAAAGAATCGATTATTTTGTTCTTGATGTTTTCTGGAAAATTCTCAAGAACAGTTTAATTGATTACAATATCGAATTAATCTATTATTTTAACTTAGTATAGACATAATCTGCCTTTGTGACCTTTTTAATCGATTACTACTGAGCTGTAATCAATTACATTACTCATACAGAAAATATCATCACTCTGGTGTAATCGATTACCATTTATTGTAATCGATTACTTAGTTCAATGCATGTTTTTCATAATGCCTGCTTCAAATCGATTACCATTTATTGTAATCGATTACACTGTACAAACATGTTTTTCAAAATGCCTGCCTTAATCGATTACCAATTATTGTAATCGATTACACAGTATAAATACATTTTTCATAGTGTCTGGTGTAATCGATTACACGTCGGGATAATCGATTAAATTGCTCGTTGTTGCTACCCAGAATGTTTATGAACACTTTAATCGATTACATGAGCGTGTGTAATCGATTACATATGCTAAATAATCGATTACAGGAGCGCATTTAATCGATTACAGGCGGTTACAAAAATCCTTATAAATTGAACCCATGCTCAGCTGATTTCAAAACTTGAGTGATTCATATTCTGAGCATTCTAAGGCATTCTAAATATTCACAAAGTGAATTTTCAGGGTTCTTAAGTTCTTGCTTCCATTAAAACTCATATGGGTCTTAAGGATTGAGTGAAGCAAGATTTTCTTTTCAAAGTTTAAGGAAAGGCATGTTCTAAGTTTGGTGTTTGCATTCAACCTGGTAAATTCATTCTTATTCATATCATCTTTGGATCATCAGGTGATTTCTTTCCTTACTCTTTAAGTTTGTAATTCTCTGTTGAATCTTGTATTTGATTTTCTATTGTAAGTGGGTTTCTTGCATGAAAACTAGAGATAGTGTTTCTCTAGGTGTTGCTGAGTAGTGTTCTCAGTTTGGTTTGGCCTTTAAGGGTCTAATAGTGTTTTAGACTTCTGAGCTTTATCTAGGGTTGATAAAGAGAGGCTTGTATTTTCTTGTAAGAATATTATTTGCAATAGTGGAACTCTACTCTAGTGTTGAGTAGAAGAAAACTGGATGTAACTTCATAGTGTTTGAAGTGAACCAGTATAATTCATTGTGTGTTTGTCTAATTCTGCTTATTTGATTGCTTTATGTGAATTCTTGTTAACTACTTGATTCTTGAAGCATTACATCTCTTGGGTTGATCTTTGGATAAAGGTTCTTGGTTGTGTTTGTTATAAAGATCCAAAAGGGCAAAAACTCTGATTTTGATTAATAAACTTTTTAAAATTACCAAGGCTGACCAATTCATCCCCCCTCTTGGTTAAGTGTGAAGTGTTCCTATATTTTACAAATATAACCATTTTAGAGTTTACCGTATTTGTATTTTTCCATTTACAATTTGCAATAATGCATGAAATATTATATTACCAAACCCCTTTATACTTTGTCACTTATGCATGAGTAAAAGTCTTAATATGTCATTGATGTTCTCAACTGACTATTTTTGTCCATTTAAACTTAGAAATTCAAGTTTCATTAAATCATCAGTGTACTAATTGTAACACCCCGGACGTGTTATCATTAATAATATCATAAGCACAATGTCAGCGTTAATTAAACGCGGTGCGGAAGCGATAGAATCGATTTTCTTGATTACATTATGCATGGAATTTAAAACTACCTCACAAAGCATCATAAACAAGCCCCTGCTGATCCAGGTAACACAAACACAAAACAACATAGGCAGAAAACATAGAAATCTAAACAGAGATGTCAGGAGGAAACATATTCTCAAACACATAAGCATAACCTGTACATATACATACAACTAATAGTTTTTACCACATCTGTGGTTATACATCAACATATGTACAGTACAACGGGTGTACACTCACACCCTATCCCTATACAGGGTACAAGACAGAGATCAAACAAAGAAACTCTTCTAATCTTCATCTGCAACCCATGACCACTCCAGCACGCTCAGCTAGGGCCTCCTGCCCTGTGGTTGCTCCTCTCCTCTAGAAGCACCTGAAAACCACAACCCACAACAGGGATGAGATAAACATCTCAATAAGCCTGAGAGAGATCATCCCACATCGGGGGCACTCCATCCCTCAAGACTTCCAGTCCAATGCCTGAGAGAGATCATCTCACCCAGGAGGCACTCTATCCCTCAGGACTTCAAATCACATGCCTGAGAGAGATCATCTCACACCGGAGGCACTCAATCCCTCAGGACTTTCCACTGCCTGGGAGAGACTATCTACACAGGGAGCTCTCAATCCCCCAGGACTACACATCAGCTGCCTGAGAGAGATCATCTCACACCGGAGGCACTCATCCCTCAGGACTTCCAAGTCACATGCCCGAGAGAGATCATCTCACACCGGAGGCACTCAATCCCTCGGGACTTCCAGTCTGCTGCCTGAGAGAGATCATCCCACACAGGGGGCACTCTATCCCTCAGGACTTTCAGTCACTGGCCTGAGGATAACCACTCAGGACTTTCATCATCACTGCCTAAGGAGGAACATCCTTACAGGGCAATCCATCCTTAGGACTTTAGGTGGAGAGCAGTGGCACCTCCCAAGGAGTATCAACCATTCCAAGGGAGTCCTCAAACTCTTCCTCTGGCTAGGGAACCTTATTTAGCCTGATACTATTCCAGTATCTTATAGATTCCAGCATTGACCATCTCATGGTCTTTATCACCTCCCAGAACACTCTCACAGTGTTCATCAATCCAGAGGCCCAAGGCCCCACACCTGAAGCCACAGGTGTCAAAACACCCTCACACCATCTCGGTGTCTATCCTAGGGTTCATCATTTCAGCCCAGCACACACTAGGCCATCATATATTCATATCTCTGGAACGTTCTGAGTTTCATTCCAAGTACCGTTCATCTATCCTCTCAGGCTCCAAATACACATAATCAATAATAATAGCCCACATTGGCCATTCTCTCCACAGCATGCACATAACATAATATATAATCAAACATGGCATGCAACCATCACCCACTTGGGTGGCAAACAAGAGAAAGGGATTCAATCCCAGAGCGATGAGCTTACCTGACAGTTGTGCCTGCAACTCCAGCCTCTGGAACAATGGTCTACTCCTCTGACACCTCGTGTCAAGCCCCATCAAGGCAACCAATTGCATATCACAGACCATTCAAGCACATGAACATCTATAAGCTCATCAGACAATCCTCAACTGTCTCAGAGAAAGGAACCTCAGTCCTTTCCATCAACCCAAGTCATCTAACTTAAGGTTCCTCAGGCTCATCCTCTACAAGCCTTTCTATAGACCCTCAGTGGTCTATCTCAGATTAAACATGGCCTCAGAGTCCCCATAGACTCAACTTCAGCCATTCACAATGAGCATCACAACTCACACCACCCAAGAACTCAGGGTTTCCATAGGGCATGGACGGTCTATCTCACAAGACACCGTTTCCATGGCCTCTCAGGCCCATCCAACCCCTCAACATGTCTCCTGCATGTCTCAAATCAGGTGACTCAGTCCAAGTCACACATGCACAACCTAGAGCCAAAACCAACAGTCACTAAATCACAAACTGAAAGCTAATCCTTCCTCCTCTCATCATTCTAAACACATCTCTCAACTAGACCCAGAGCTAATTCTAGCTCTATCACAGATGGGTCACTATTCATCAAAACCCCCAAACCATTAATCAATCGGAGAAACTCGAGTTTCTTACCTTAGAACTGATGAGGAAGGCCTCTGGGCAACTTTCCCAAGCCTCGGTGTAGCTGAAACACCGCCGCTCCTCACCTAAACTCGAGTTCTCTTGAGCCTCTCTCAGAGGAGGAGTTTCTCTGGGGTTTCAAAGGTTAAGGAGGAAGGATTCAAGCTCTCTCAAGGTTTCTAGGAGGTTTGGATTGTCTAGGAAGTGTTTGGGGTCACAAGGCAAGGTTATGGGAGCTTGGCAAGCTCTCCCATGGCTGCTGGGGCTCAGAGGAAGAAGAAGAAGATTTTCTTCTTCTGAAAATCGCGACAGCCCTTTTATACTGGGCCTGTCTGACATTGTGGCGCCATCAGCGCCACACCCATGCGACCAGCGTGAACATGCCAAAGCTGTGGCGCGATCCACGCCACACCCCGCGCCATCCGCGTCACCTCCAACCCAGTTGGCATTCCCAACGCCAACTCTGGCTCTCCAGGCGTGAACCTCCCGAGAGTCTCGCGCTCTCAGCGCGAGCCTGGCGCCCCTGGTGCCACATTCTAGTGGGTCTGACGCTATCCATGCCAGCCCTAGTGCTAACCATGCCACACCCTTAACAGGGTTTTCTCCACAAACTTATGGCGCTATCCGCGCAGCACCCCACACCGTCTGCGCCAGAAGTCAGGGTCTTACACTAATCGTGTGACTCATTCTTATGAATTGTTGATTCCATCAATTGCTAGCTTTTTTGTGCTTTGTGTAGTTTCTTCTCTATTGGATTATGTGTGCTTTTTAGTTGATAGTAAAATAAGAAAACAACTTGAAATGCATCATCACATTTAATAAATGTGCACAATTCAAAAAATTGCATTTTAATGTTATTCTAATATGTTACCACATGAGGCAGAGCACAAGAAACCAATTTTTTATTATAATGAATTGTACTCCAAAGTCCATAAAACAAAAGACGGTGAATTTGTCTCTAACCAGGAAACTTGTATGTATTTTTACATGTATTTAAACTTTTTGTTAATTGTCGTGGAGGGGACGCATCAAAGTATCCTATAGTTGACTCTAAAGTTTGTTTACAGGTAACTAGTGAAAACAACAAGGGTAGAGTCCACGACACCGGTCATAGCTTAGAAATTGTCATTAGTGGCTCCCATGGTTCATCTATAACAATTGTAGGTCCTTCCACATATACACCTTCCACAGGCATTGCTACTATTGTTACTCAAATGCAAGAGCAAATGTCTCAAATGAGGGAGGAGATTCAAACATAGTTGCAAATACAATCACACTCACAAATGGAACAAGTGCTAGCCCAATTACAAACACAGATGCAGGTGCAAATGGAAGTGCAAATGAATGCTCAAGAAGAGATGAAGGCAATATTTAAGGCTGAGATGAGAGCGAACTTAAAGGAAGAGATGTAGGCATAAATGCAGGTGCAAATGGTCTTCTTTCGGACATAAATATTTCCTACCTTACAACAAAAAAAAATGAATCATTTGCTATTTTGTTTTTGTTTAGATGCACTTTGGGTTATAAATCAAGTGTTTCTTATTATCCTTTGTAACACTTATGAATGTTGTCATGAATTTACTTTTTTGTTTGGATATTGCACTTTGGGTTACATTATGTTTTTAAGATTATCTTTGTAAGAATTTATGATTAATTCATGGTTAATGTACTTTTAAATTATTTATGGGTTAACCTTTTTCTTATTTCCTTTCAATTATGTTTTATGATAATTTCAAATATATAGTAAATTGTAATTAACAATTTTTAATTATGTACAAATTCCAATACAGGTTCAAAATGACAAATTTAAGAGGGTTTAATTTTTTATGTGATGCAGTTGCAAGGGAATGGCGACAAAGTTGTGCTGATTTTTTTGTCATTTTACGTGGGAATAGCGAAGGAATGGCAAGGGAACATTTTCCATGTGAATAACGAGGAATTTTTTTTTTTGCTAATTAAGTTCCTTAATCTATTTATGTTGGTGTATGCCATACCTTTGTTGTCTTGCTTGATCTGAAGCCCTAGAAAGAACTTAAGTTTTGCCATCATGCTCATTTTGAACTCACTCTTCATAAGAATAAAGAAATTCTTGCAAAGAGATTCATTAGTAGCTCCAAAGATAATATCATCAACATATATCTTAACTATAATGAAATCCTTACCAACCCTTTTTCTGGAAAGAGTTGTATCTACTTTGCCTCTCATAAAGCCATTTTCTAAAATAAAATAGTGTAGTATGTCATACCAAGCATGAGGTGCCTATTTTAGACTATGCAGAGCCCTTTGATGTTTGAAAACATGGTATGGAAGTGTATGATCATCAAAGCCAAGAGGTTGTCTAGCATACACTTGCTCTTCAATAAAGTCATTTAAAAACACACTTTTGACATCCATTTGAAAAAGCTTTTTGTTTCTATGAGCAATAAACGAAAACATGATTGTTATAGCTTCAAGTCTAGTAGCATGAGCAAAGGTTTAAGTGAAATCAATACCTTCTTGTTGGTTATAGCCTTGAGCTACTAACCTTTTTTGTTTCTAACCACCTTTCCTTGTTCATCTAGTTTATTTTGAATACCCATCTTGTTCCAATGATGCTTTTGTTATGAGGTTTGGGAACAAGAGTCCATACGTGGTTCCTGATAAACTGGTGAAGCTCTTCTTCCATGGCAATGATCTAGTCATCATTTATAAGTCCCTTCTTCTATGGCCTTGGGTTCTCTAATATAGTCTTGACTCCTTCAGTTTGATCTCCAATGATCAGTGTAACATCCTCAAAATTTTATTCACAGTTATAATTAATTTGTGGACATGTGATGATACTTGGATGTAAACATATTTAAAGAGAATTGACTATATCACTTTTTTCTTAAATCAGAAATTACAGAAATGCCCTTGAAGTAAAAATGATGATAATGCCCTTGGATATTTTTCAAAATTACAAAAATGCCCCTAGATATTTTAGTGAGATATTTTAAGGTAGAAATTACATAAATGCCCTTGGATATTTTGGAAATGACAAGAATACCCTAAGATATTTTGGCTAGATATTTTATGGTGGAAATGACAATTATGCTCTATGATGAATGATGAAATTACCATAATGCCCTTCAGGCCAGAAATGACCAGATATCCTTAGAGATTTTGTGAGAACCTGATAAAATTACAGAATACTCTTGACTGGCAAGAATATCAAAATAGTCTATAACAAGAAACTCTAGAATAAAATTTCTATGAATTTTATAAGGTGACAACTTTGAAACATTAGTCAGAAGAATTCAAGCATTGGAAAAATATGGAAAAATAATAAATAGAATCTATAGAATTTTCTCTAAATTGTGGGGCGTCCAGATTTATTTAATAAAATGGTTTAGTAATTTTGATGGTCAAAAGTGACCCTTCTAAAGGAGGAATTTCAGTAGATCCTTCTAAAGTCCAAGCAGTATTAGAATGGGAAAGACCTAAAACAGTCACTGAGATTAAAAGTTTCTTAGGACTAGCAGGATATTATAGAAGATTTATTCAGGATTTTTCTAAAATAGCACTACCTTTAACTACTTTAACTAGGAAAGGACAAGCTTTTGTATGGAACACTCAATGTGAGGAAAGTTTCCAAACTCTTAAAAATAACCTGACCACAGCACTTGTATTAGTGTTACCTAATTTAGAAAAACCTTTTGTGGTATATTATGATGCATCTAAAATGGGTTTAGGAGGAGTTTTGATGCAAGAAGGGAAAGTAGTAGCCTATGCATCTAGACAATTGAAACCTCATGAAAGAAATTATCCCACTCATGATTTAGAATTAGCAGCTGTAGTATTTGTGTTGAAAATTTGGAGGCATTATTTATATGGTTCACATTTTGAAGTTTTTAGTGATCATAAGAGTTTGAAATATTTGTTTAGCCAGAAGGAATTAAATATGAGGCAAAGAATATGGATAGAATTCTTGAAGGATTATGATTTTGAACTTAATTATCATCCTGGAAAAGCTAATATAGTAGCTGATGCTTTGAGTAGAAAATCTTTGATGATGTCTACTTTGATGATTAAAGAAAGAGATTTGTTAGAACAATTTAGAGATCTTAGTTTAATATGTGAAACTACACTAGTAAGTATTAAATTAGGAACATTACAAATTTCCAATGACTTTTTGAAAGAAATAGGAGATAAACAACGATCTGATTCTTTCTTAAGAACTATAATAGATAAAATAGAAAGTGGAGGGACTAGTCAATTTAAGATAGGAATGGATGGAATTCTAAGATTACAAGAACGAATTTGTGTCCCAAATGATCCAGAAATTAAAAAGATAATTTTAGAAGAAGGGCACAAAAGTAAATTAAGTATCCATCCTGGAGCCACTAAGATGTATCAAGATTTGAAAATTTTATTTTGGTGGCCTAAAATGAAGAAAGAAATAAGTGAATATGTATACTCCTGTTTAGTCTGTCAGAAATCAAAAATAGAACATCAAAAGCCTTTAGGAATGTTGCAATCCTTAGAAATACCCCAATGGAAATGGGACAGTATCTCTATGGATTTTGTGACCTCTTTGCCAAGAAATTCTAAAGGTTCTGACTCAATATGGGTTATAATAGACAGATTAACCAAATGTGCCATTTTATTCCTATTAATATTCGATATTCTTTAGAAAAATTAACTAATTTGTATATAAAAGAAATTGTACGTTTACATGGGGTACTGATCGAAGGTCGTACTCTGTCAAATTAATATGATTTAAATGTAGTACTAGGAAAGTGACTCCTAGGTCGTCTCTCAAGGATCAATTGTCAATGTTTAGGGGTTAAAAACGTTTTTGGGGGTTTTTGATAGAATTTGGCAGAAATTCGAAATTAAAACAGAAATTAGAAACGAATTGCAGTAATTAAAAACGATTGCAGTAATTAAAAACGAGTCAAACCCTAGAAACAGATTGCACCTCTAAATTCCTTGGTTCACGAAAGATGATCTGTTCCGCTTAATTCTTATCAGTCCAGGTTAATCAACTAAGCGAAGATTAACCTAAAACGTCAATTCACGAATTAAGCAAACGTGAACCTCGTTAAGGCGAATTCTCAGAATTAAGCAAACTGAGATTAACAACTCAGAATCATTAAGCATGATACGAATTGCAGACAGAACCCTAACAAGAACAAATCAAGCAGAACCGAAATTTAATACAGAAACCTCCATAAAAGGGTTGCAATCTGTCCTAGGGTCCAACCCTAGGATTTAGCCTTCCATTGAATTGAAATTAACAACAGAAACGTAAATTGGAACCAAACTAAACATTAAACGAATTTAATTGCAAAAGTAACGAAATTAAACAGAAACGAAACGAGATTAGAAGAAGATGGAACGAAAACGAATTAAAACTGAAAACGAAATAAGTAGCTGTATTCTGAACGAAATCCAACAAAACGTAAAATCATAAAACAAAGAGCAGAAACCGAAAATAACTCAGAACATAGAAGAAGCAGAAAGACGAAATAAATAAAAACCCTAAAACGAAAAATAATGTTGGCTGCTAAACAAAACAGAACAAAAATAATGTTGAGTGTCTAGAGAGTAGAGAGTGTCCCTGTGACGGCATAAGCTTCTAAATATATAGTAGCTGTCTGACCTAGACGAATGGGCTAACCCTAACAATTTTAGCCCAGATTACTAAATTAATAAAAAAACGAAATTAAATAAAAACTGATGCTGACGTGGCGCACTAATCTTCAGTCCATAAATTAATTCCAAGCCCAATTAATTGTTAAACTGCCCTGAAAATAAAAATTAGAATAATTAAACTTAAAATAATCCAAATTAATTAAAATCCGATTTATTGGTCTAATTAAATCCTAAATGAGAAACAATGCATAAATAGATGATTAAACACAAATTAGGGATTAAAATGAGCATAGAAAAATGGGTAAATAGTAATAAATAATGACTCATCAGGTACCTTCTAGTATAATATCTGATAGGGATCCTAGATTTACTTCAAGATTTTGGGAGAGTTTACATAAGGCTTTAGGAACAAAATTAAAATTAAGTTCAGCCTATCATCCCCAAACTGATGGACAAACTGAAAGAAATATCCAATCTTTAGAAGACTTATTAAGAGCATGTGTTTTAGAACATAAAGGGAATTGGGAAGATTTCTTACCTTTAATAGAATTTACTTACAATAATATTTTTCATATTATCTTTAGGTAAAAGAGTTCAAATCAAACTTGACTTCCTACAAGAAAATGCCATATGTAAAGCAAAAATGAAACTAGATTGTTTTCCTTTATTTAAAAGATAACATGATATGTAAGAATGAAAGGAAAACAAAAATTTTCCCTTGGCTAGAGCTAGTCCACGTGAAAAACAAAAAGAATGGAGAAGGTTCATGATTTTGGATGTAACACCCCCATATTTCCCTATATCTGTGCATTTTCGTATAAATACACATTCCTAGACAAATGACATAAATGCCTTTGGATATTTTTTAAAAAGACCAAAATGCCCCTGAACATTTATACAAATGACCAAAATACCCTTATAGCTCTTATTAGGTCATATAGCCTTAGTAAGGTCCTGGAAACCTGATAAAAATACAGAATGATCCTAGACAAGGAATTATTGATATTATTAGTAAAGAAAAACCCTGAGATAGAATTTTTAGAAATTTTGAAAGATAATTTATAAAGAATTGAATATAAATTAATCCAAGTTCCATAAACCCACAGAAAAAGGGAAGATACAATCTAGAGAATTTCCTCTTAATTATAGAAGGAATAGATTCTTTAATAGGTAATCTAAACATTTTACTAAATTAAATACAAGATAAACCAACAAAAAATTAGATAAAACCATTAAAAGAGATGGTGTAACAACTTCTTGAATGTTACTGAAAACTTAAGATAGTTTCTAACTAATTTTAGAATTTCATTCTTAAGAAAATAAATTGGATTAAGGTTTCCTAAATTATGTCCATAATTTTAAAGAAAAAATATAATAAAGCATGAAATCTCTACAAATGTAGCCAATCAAGTAAATTAAAACGTAATTGTCCCAAAAACCAAGCCTAGACCGTGCACCACAACATGGAAGAGGAAAGTTTTAGAAAAGTATAGAAAAAGGGGTACTTGGACGGCTAGGAACAAGAAGGCATCCAATTGGACCATTTGGAAAGCAACTTTGAAAACAAGACAATAAATATCTTCTAAAGTCCAAGCATTCCACGTGAAGGAAGAAAAAAAAAATCAAAGCAAGGTCCCAAGGTTGATAAATCCACGGATGGAGCAAGAAAGGTGTAGAAACACCTTGAACTAAGCCACTTGGAAGCAAGAAAAACAAGAACCAATAGGAAGAAAGCAACTAAAAAGCTAGCTTGAGATATTTTCACCAAAGGCCAAAAGAACATAGCATATAAAAGGAATGGTGGGACCAAAATTGAAAGTTAGCCCGCGGACAACATCACAAAATCAGCCAACATCCTTTTCACTTATTCCTTCACTTAAAAACAAAAGCAAAACACAAAAGGCCACCCCTTGAAAGCTTCACATGAAGACACTAGAAAGGCTTAGGACCACTTGCTGAATTTCAAAAATCAAAGAAGCAAGGTATGGGAAGTATCTTAATACACATGGATTAGATGATTGATAGATTAATTTAACATCCATTTCTTTAGAATTAAGCCATGTTCTTCCTTGTTCTGTAAGCTTTAAAATTTGGTATACCATATGTTTGCTAAAATGTTACAATGAATTACTATAGTACATGAGTTATAATTTGGATAAATAATTTTAACTAACCTAAAAATTAATTA
>PYAF01003401.1:8932-24867 GCA_007407185.1 Glycine tomentella | reverse complement strand
GGTAATACTTATAAGGAATTGTGCCTGACCACAATTAATTTCCATTGGTAATCTTTCAACTTAAATTTACTGTTTTGCTTAATTTTCCTTGTTAATCAATATAATCATCCAACAACTTCTGCGTAATTTTCTGTTTCAAGTTTCAATCATAATTTTTATAATTATTGTGAAATCCTTCCAATCCCTGTGGAGAACGATAACTCACTTACCTACTTTATTACTTGTTAACGATCGGTGCACTTGCCGTATATTCATTCGCATAAATCGAACAACAGGCAGGCTGAGTATTTAAGGGCAAATCGCATTTTGCTGAGGAAGAAACCTCTTCTTCTTCCTCCCCACGCCCAAACCTCCATTGTTGGAGTGCCCAAGCTTCCTAGGACCTAGTTTCTTGGCCTAAACACCTCCCAAAGACCTTTAATCTTGAGAAAACCACTTGGAAAGCTATAATCCTTCATTTCCTCTTCTGAAAACCCCAATTGAGTGAGAAGTGCTTCTGAAGGAAAAGCTCAGAGAACTTGAGAGTGGCGGAGATTCAAGACTTGAAACGGACACCAGAGCTTGTGGAAACTGTCCTGAGGTCTTTTTAGTCGCCACTGAGGTAAGAAACTCAAGTTTCTCCGGTTGTTTGTGAATTTGGGGTTTTCTGAATATGTTTATTCCTTACATAATGAATCAAGAAAAGTGATTATATGCTTCCGCTGAGGTTTGAAATCATGTTTTAAGCGCTAATCTGATATTATTAATGATAACACGTCGGAGGCCTACGGGGTGTTACATTTCCCAACTTGAGTAATTCGAATTCTGAGCTTTCTAAAGATTTCTAAACATTCTCTAAGTGATTTTTCTGGGTTCACAAAGCTCTTGCTTCCACAAAACTCTTATGGGTGTTTAAGGATTGAGTGAAGCAAGATTTTCTTTTCAAAGATCAAGGAAAGCCATGTTCTGAATTTGTTGTTTGCATTAACCTGGTAAATTCATTTCATGCATATCAATCTTTGGATCATCAGGTTATAATACCCTGAGTTTTAAGCATGAGTTAAGCTTAAGATTAGTTATATATAATCATGCATTAGTTCCCCAAGAGAGGGAAGCTTAAGAAAAGCAGGAGGCTGTGTTGACCAGTTGGCGCGATCCGCGTGGGGTGTGGCGCGATCAGCGTGGAATGGTCGAACAGATGGCGCTATCAGCGCGGGTATGGCGCGATCAGCGCGAGAGGTGAGAATCAGGGCAATGCTTTCGAACAGCTGGCGCAATTCGTGTGGATAGGGCGCGACCAGCGTGGATGGTTCGAACCTGTGGCGCGGCTAGCGCGGCTGTGGCGCGACCCGCGCGGGAGCCCAAATCTGGGCTGTAGATTCGAATGGATGGCGCGATTTGCGTGGGCATGGCGCTAACTACGTGGGATGTTCGAATAGATGGCGCGATCCGCGTGGGGTTTGGCGCGGTCCGCGCGGGAGGTTAAATCTGGGCTGTGCTTTCGTCCAGTTCGCGCGATCCGCGCGGGACACGGCGCGATCTGCACAAGACCATCAGATCGGTTTATATAGCTCATTTCAGAATGCGAAAAAGGGAGAGAGAAAGGCTTCTTCTTCTTCCTTTTGCCCTAGACCTCCATTGTTGACCATCCCAAGCTTCCTTGAGCCATAGACCTTGACCAAAACACATTCCTTTGGCTTTTGATTGCGAGAGAAACACATTAGAAGCTTGAATCACTCATCTTTTCTCATTAAAAACCCCTTTTGAGTGAGATTTTGGAATCCCCAAGGAAAAGCTCAGAGAACTTGAGAGTGGCTGAGACCCATTGAGTGGGGAGGACACCAGAGCTCGAGGAGGTGGTCCTAGGGTCTTCCTTGACGCCGTTGAGGTAAGAAACTCAAGTTTTTCCGCTTGATTTGAGTTTGGGGGTTTGCATGAACAGTGACCCATATTTGATGGGGCTAGAATTAGCCCAGGGTCCTATAGAGACTTGTGTTCAGGGGGTTGTGTTGATGATGTTAGAGCCTTCAGAAATCATTATTGATGAAGTTTGATTTTTGGCTCTGAGCTATACATGCATAAAGAAAAGGGCTGAGTGCATGGTTATGTTGAACCCTAGAGTGGATGATAAAGTGCTCTTGGGATGGTATAGACGTTGTTGATGAGCTGATATTGAGTTGTATTGTTGAGCTTGGATGTGATAAGGCTAAGGCATGGATGTGCTTTGCGTTAGCCTGAGCAGAGTCTTAGGAGAGACTCTGGAGCCTGGGTTAGGCTGAGAGGGATCCTAGTGAGGGTCTATGAATCACTTGTGAAGTGATTGTATATGTGTTATGTGGAAAGGATCATGGTTCCTTTCGTTCTAACGGCTTAGGACCGTTGTTGACACGCTATGTGTTTGCTCGTGTAGGACGTGAGCTTGATATCTCTGGTGATGGTAGCCACGGTACCGGGGAAGCCGGTGTTTTGCTTAGAGCAGGTAAGCTCTTGGTCCTTGATTGTATGTCCTTTGCTATGTTTCACCATGCTCCAAATGGAGGGATGGTTTGATGTGAATAATTGTATGTATGTGGAACATGAATGTGGATATGACTGATTATTAGATTGTATACTGTGCCCTGTGATGGGAACTGATATGTGTTGAATTGATATGCTGAGAATGTGACTTGAACCCTTTGATGAGGGAATGTGAAATGTATATGCTTGGGATGTATGCTGAACCCTTTGAAGAGGGAATGATATATATATATATATATATATATATATATATATATATTGGATGTGAATGCTGTGATATGAGATTGGTTGATATGATTATGAGTCATTCAGCCTGTGATAGGCGTGATTGATTATTAGACTGAATGTGAATTCTAGAATTGAATGGATATAATCCTATGGTAGTAGGATAGACGACTTGAGATTGAGTAAGACCTGCAGTGAGATGTTCCTATGATATAGATGTAGCCTCCCGAATGGAGATGTTCCTATATACACAGATGTAGCCTCCTCAAGCAATTGTGTTGAGATAGGTTACGAGATGTTCCTGTGATATAGATGTAGTCTCTTGAACAGAGATGTTCCTATATACACAGATGTAGCCTCGTTAGAAGGAGATGTGCCTGTTATATATAGATGTAGCCTCTTGATGGAGATGTTCCTATATATATACAGATGAAGCCTCCGCTAGACACATGAGATGTTCATGTTATATAGATGTAGCCTCCTAAAGTGGAGATGTCCCTATATATACAGATGTAGCCTCATGTAGATGATTGAATACTGGCAGGAGATGTCCCTAGTATATAGATGTAGCCTCCGGAGATGAGATGTTCCTATATATCTAGATGTAGCCTCTGCAGGATAGGGTTGGATGTGATGAATGGCGGTATGCCATGAGTGTAGCCTGATTGTGGTCAGGTAGTGATTTATGCCATGAACGGTTGTAGGCCGTGCTTGAGGCACCTGGTTGTGGCCAGGTGGATGAGAATTGAGATTGTTGGCTGCTTGATGATGGTATAGTTGAGATTCTGGTTGAATCTGAGAATGATTGTCTTGGATATATTATTTCATGTATATGTTGAAGTGAACCAGGGGAAGGAAATATCTTCAAGGGCCCTGAGTTTACTGAGATTTTATATCTCACCCCGTGTGTGAGGCTTATGTTTTGCAGGTGAATCCTCAGGAGGAGCAGACAGATCCCCAAGGCAAGAAGCCTATGCAGGGATAGCTGTGATTTGTAAACCTTAGGCTAGATGATATGAGCAGATGGCTCTGATGTTTTGTATTACGCCTTTGGTTTCATTTTTGTACCCCGAAGGGAGTTTGTATGTACAGTTTTGTATAAGACACATAAACTTGATGTATATTCACCATGATATATGTACAGTGTATATGATGATGGCATTTGTTGATGCCCTTTTCCTTTATTGTATGCTTCCAAACTGCTTAACTCTGATGATTATTGTTATTGATAGTAATTAAGGCTGGGTAATGACCCCGATTGTAGCTGGGGCGTTACACAGGTGATTTCTTTCCTTAATCTTTGAATGCTGTAATTCTTTGTTGAAATTTGTATTGCCTTGTCTATTGTGTTTTGTGCTCTTACTTGTATTTTAGAGATAATGTTTCTCTAAGTGTTGCTGGGTAGTTTTCTCAGCTGGGTTTGGTCTCTAAGGATCTAATAGGGTTTTAGATCTCTAAACTTTATCTAGGGTTGATAAAGAGAGACTTGTATGAATCTTGTAAGACTAAAATTTGCAATAGTGGAACTCTACTCTAGTGTTGAGTAGAAGAAAACTGCATGTAGCTTCATAGTGTTTGAAGTGAACCAGTATAATTCCTTGTGTGTTTGTTTAATTCTGCATATTTGATTGTTTTATGAAAATTCTTATTAACTACTTAATTCTTGAAGCATTACATCTCTTGGGTTGATTCTTGGATAAAGGTTCTTGGTTGTGTTTGTGATAAAGATCCAAAAGTGCAAAAACTCTGATTTTGATTAATAAATTTTTTAAATTACCAAGCCTAACCAATTCACCCCCCTCTTGGTTAAGTGTGAAGTGTTCCTATATTTTACAATAGGTATCAGAGCTAGGTCTTGTAAGACACTCAAGATCACTTTTCTTTCAAAATGAATACTTCACAAATAACCTTCAAGGAATGTGCATCCTTAAACAGACCTCCTTTGTTTGAGGGGGAGTATTTCAGTTTTTGGAAAAATAGAATGAAGATCTTTATTCAATCCAATGATCCAGGAGCATGGAATGCCATAGAAAAGGGTCCTAGGGTGCCCATCAAGGTAGTAGATAAAAACATGATTCCCAAAGATTGGGATGAGATGAATGATGATGAAAAAAGAATTGTTCAATATGATTTTAAAGTTAAGAACATGATTGATATTTGCTTTGTCGAGAAGCATCAAAAACAATTTTACGAAGCTAATTCTGTAGCACAGAGCTATCCTAGGTCGACTCAGAGACACGATCAATATGGTTCTAGCTTCAAATCATTGGTAATAATAAGGAGGGATTTTGTCAAACAGTTGGTATACGTAAAGTAAAACATGCAAGAACACAAACTAAAATTAAAGAAAAATGCAAAAATTAACAAGATTATCAAGAAGTAAAGTAAAACAGATTAGAAAGCATCAATCCAATTCACTAATCCAAGCTATTTGAATCATCATCATTCCCATAAGTTGATTCTAACATGAACATTCATTCAATCTCAATAGAAGTTGTTCAATCGATCCTACTCCTAAATTAATTAAAACAACAACCCTAACTGAACTATCATTCAATTAATCTTGTAATTAACATTTGAAATTAGGACATGAATCCATAATCCTAACTCACTTTCAATCCCAAATGCATTCATAATCATGAAAACATAATAGAAATTGAAGAAGAAGGTGAATATTCAAGTAGAATTCGAAATACCGAACCGGAACTCCAATTCTTCTCTTGCTTAAGATGGATCCTTGGATTGATTAATGATTTAGCCTTCCATGATGATCACCAAGGAAAGCCCCATGAAATGAGTGCAGTAAAATAGAAGGATAGTAAGATGAAAATGAAGATGAAGAACAATGAAGAACAAATGAGTGAGTTTGATTCTAAAAACTAAAAGAAAGAAAAGTAAAAACTGTTTTTATTGAATGTAAAAGTGCTGTCCAAGTTTCACTAAAGTCACTAATATATGTAGTGACTGAGTTTTGAAAATAAAATGGGCCATAAACAAACCCAACAATCTAATTATTTGCTATTTACAACCATGAAAGTCAAATTTGCAGCCCAAAATTACAAGTGCAGAGGTGCTAACTTCGAAGCTTAAAATGACCCTCTAAATGATAGAATTGGCCTCAGGCTATTTCTAGTAAACTTGTAGATATTTTCTTTATCTTTCCAGGGACTCCTAGAACGTTCCATTCGGAGATCGGTAGCACTCTAAATGATAGAATGGGCCATGATGTGTATGGCTTGTATTTACACTCAAACACCACATGCAACTAGCACATCCAAGCATTGCCAAACCTCTCATTCATTCAACTTGAAATACACATGCATCAAAAGATCAAAAAGACTTTATTAGATTCTAATGAATGGCTTAGGAAAAGGTGGATAAGAAAAGGATATTTAGGCTAAAACTTTAAGAGAAAAGAGGGGCAATGTGGAGCAAGCCAACAAGATAAAAGAAGGGTAGAAGCAATAAGATAAAATTTGAAAGAATTTACAAGGATGAAAATGAACTATAACAACTTTTATTGCATTTTTTTTCTTTGCTTGAACTTCTTTTTCTTTGCTTATACACAATTTTTTTCTTCTTTTCTTCTTATTCTTTTTTTTTTTTTTTGAACTTTTGCTATTTGAACTCTTTCTTTTCTCTTTTTCTTTTCTTTTCTTTCAAAACAAAACAAAATACAAAAACCCCACACTTGTTTGAAACCCACTCCCAAAACAATTCCAAAGCCCCTTTTCTCCCTAAAGCTAGGACAACATGGTTTTCCATTTTTTTAGTTTTTTAATGAGCTAAACAAGAAAGAAAAGGCTAAAGGCTCAAAGAGGGGTGACAATGGATATCAACACAAGGATAGGTTTATTTGGCTAGTGGCTAAAAGAAAGAAGGTCTAAATCATGTCAATCAAAGCATGTGCAACAAGGAATGTCAAAAGAGGCAAGGCAAAACATAGAGTAATCTAGCACAAGGGTGAAATCACACATGAAAGAACATATCCACAAAAGCTCAAAAACTCACAAGGCATAGTTCTACCACACATGGTTCATCTTAAATTCTATTTCTCAAGCCTACTTATCACTTCAACAATTGCAACAATGATTCACATCAAGTATGAAACCTCTCAATCCAACCAACATTTTAACATTTCTCACAATTTATGCAAGTTGGAAATCCTATGAAAAACATGAAAAATGCCTAAATTCAATAAAAACAGCAATAAACAAAAACAGCAGAAACAAACAACAAAAACATACAGACTAAAAAACTAAAACAGAAAAACAAAAAACAGAAAATAACAGACACTGACAAACAGACAGCAAAAAAAACATAAACAGACAAAAAACAGAAAACAGAAAACAACAAAAGAAACAGATTTTAAGATCCTTCACCCCCCCACTTGAAATGCACATTGTCCTCAATGTGAGCATGCAAAGAAATGCAAACAAAGAGACAACAAATAAAAGGAGGGAAAAGGAAACTCCCAAAGTGTCGTTCAAGGCACATCCCAAACATAATTTTCTTGATGCATGCAGATGGGAGGATCAATTCCAAGAAGATCAGCAAGTGTCCATCCAGTGGCCTTTTTGTGGCCTCTCAAAACATGCATCAAATTCTCTTCAAGCTACATTGACAGACTATTAGATATGATGACTAGAAGCTTCTGAGCATCATCTAAATATGCATACTTGAGGTGCTCAGGTAGTGACTTCAGCTCCAAGGAAGGCGGCTGAATAGTGGAAGGTAAGGAAAGAGTAGGGGCTGAAGGAAATGGGATAGTATGCTCAGATCCTGTGTTTGTACCTGCAACATAATCAGAGTGAAGTGCAGAGGAAATCTCTGCACAAATACTACACACAACAGCAGACTCATCACAAGCACAATTACAAGAACTAAAATCAAAGTTAGCAAATTCAGAAGAAAAATCAGAAATATCTACACTATCTACTACAACATCAATGATATCAAGAAGAAAAACAGAATGCTCCTCTACAGGATCTGATTTAGCACCAACAACTGTGGAATCTGGAAGTTCCTTGCCACTCCTCAAGGTAATGGCATTCACATTCTCTGGATTAATCACTGGTTGTACAGGAATGTTGCCAGAACCTTGCTGCTGCATCTGGTTGACAGTTGTAGCTAACTGTCCAATCTGAATCTGGAGGTCTTGGATGTTAGCGCTGACATTCTGTTGAAACTGAAGGTTGTTGGTAGCCATCTGCTTCATCAAGTCCTCTAAAGAAGGTCCAGAAGTGGCTTGCACAGGTTGTGCAGGTGTAGGTGCAGGTGCAGGTTGCTGGAACTGTGGCTGTTGTCTGAAAGGAGGAGGTTGGTATTTGGTAGTTGTAGGGTGGGAAGTGCTGCTGTGGAGGTCTGAAGGATTGCTGTTGCTGTGGACCAGGACCAATGGCAAGTTGCCTCACAAGGGATGTCAACTCTGTTAATTTCTTCTCCAATCTCTGTTTATCAGCAACCATAGAAACAAAAACTTCATCTGCAACCTTGGATGTTGTAACTCTAGCATCAAATTGTTGATAATTAGTTGCCATGTTAGAAATCAACTGCCTTGCAGCAAAAGGGGTCTTGTCCATCAGAGTGCCTCCACTAGCTGCATCTATCATACTCCTATCCATCCACATTAATCCTTCATAAAAATACTGAATCAATAATTGCTCACTGATTTGATGGTGAGGACAGGTAGCACACAACTTCTTGAGTCTTTCCCAATACTCATACAAAGACTCTCCAGGGAACTGCCTTATGCCACAAATTTCCTTTCGGATGGATGCTGTTCTAGACACAGGGAAGAATTTCTCCATGAATCTTCTCTTCATGTCTGTCCAAGTGGTGATAGGGTCTGGTTGAAGGTACAACCAGTCCTTAGCAACACCATCCAAAGAGAAAGGAAAGGCTTTCATCTTGACATAATCCTCATGAACATCATGGGGTCGCATGGTGGAACACACCACATGAAACTCCTTAAGGTGTTTATGTGGATCCTCACTAGCAAGTCCATGAAACTTAGGAAGTAAATGGATTAGTCCAGATTTCAGTTCATAACTGACCTCAGTCTCAGGGTATTGAATACACCAGGGTTGGTAAACAACTAAGAGTTAGGTTGTTATCAGCCATGATATCAAGATGTGTAGAAGTAGGAGTAGAAGTAGAATCAGAATCAAAGTCAGAAGATGCAATGCTACTGTCTAAAACTACACTATCAAAGTCATCTAACCTAAGGTTTTGTCTATTTAATCTATGAAATGTCTTATCTATCTCAGGATCAAATGAATGGAATTCACTTGATGTGGACCTAGTCATACCTAAGTTTTTTTTTTTTTTTACGCTGGCGCTATTAGCGTGGGACTGGCACTATCAGTGTGGGATGTTCGGGAAGTTCACGCGATCGGAGTGGGATCCGCACGATCAGCATGGGTTGGCAGAACCTACAGCGCGACTAGCACCGGGTCTGGCACGATCAGCGTCAAATAGTCGAACTTGTGGCGCGACTAGCGTAGGAGCTGCGGGATCAGCGCCAGGACTTCAACAGAGGTCCCTGGGTTCGAATTCTGGGCGCGATCAGCATGGATGGTCACACTAGTAGCGCCAGCTGGGCGTTTTGCTCTATTTTTCTGGGTTTTTCTCTGTTTTTATGGGTTTTCCCCTATTTTTATGGGTTTTTCTCTATTTTTATGGGCAAATACAAAGCTAATGCAACAACCACAAGCACATAATCATGTAAAAGCATAGTTGTGCAACAAAAACAAAAATGCAAGAATTAAAACTACTTCTATGAACTAATTACAATGAATTAAAGCTAGCACACAATGAACCGTGTCCCCGGCAACGGTGCCAGTTTTGATATTCGCTTCGTCGAGAAGCATCAAAAACAATTTTACTAAGCTAATTCGATAGCACAGAGCTAACCTAGGTCGACTCAGAGACACGATCAATATGGTTCTAGCTTCAAATCATTGGTAATAATAAGGGGGGATTTTGTCAAGCAGTTGGTATGCGTAAAGTAAAACGTGCAAGAACACAAACTAAAATTAAAGAACAATGCAAAAATTAACAAGATTATCAAGAAGTAAAGTAAAACAGATTAGAAAGCATCAATCCAATTCACAAACCAAGCTATTTGAATCATCATCACTCCCATAAGTTGATTCTAACATGAACATTCATTCAATCTCAATAGAATCAGTTCAATCAATCCTACTCCTAAATTAATTGAAACCACAACCCTAATTGATCTATCATTCAATTAATCTTGTGATTAACATTTGAAATTAGGACATGAATCCATAATCCTAACTCAGTTTCAATCCCAAATGCATTCATAATCATGAAAACATAATAGAAATTGAAGAAGAAGGTGAATATTCAAGTAGAATTCGAAATACCGAACCGGAACTCCAATTCTTCTCTTGCTTGAGATGGATGTGGAAAATAAGGAATACTTCACACTTAACCAAGAGGGAAGGTGAATTGGTTAGTCTTGGTAAATTAAAAATTTCTTCAATGAAAAACAGATTTTTCCAAAACAAAATCAGAGTTTTATTTCCCTTTGGATCTTTATCACAAAACCAAATGAAAAACTTTATCCAAGATCAATCCAAAACTTGTTATGCCACAAGAATAGACTCACAAAGAAGAGTACACTTCAAGAATGATCAAAAACACAGAATATAAATCAAGACAAAAGATTTATACTGGTTCACCTCAAAACCTATGAGGCTACATCCAGTTTCTTCTACTCAACACTAGAGTAGAGTTCCACTATTGCAAATATTCTTCTTACAAGCAATTACAAGCTTCTCTCCTTCAATACTAGAAGAAGTTCATAGATCTAAAACCCTATTAGATCTTTAGAAGCCACACCCACACTGAGAACACTACTCAGCTGTCCTTGGAGAAACCCTATCTCCTCTTGCAAGAAATCCCAATTTACAATAGACTAAAACTTACAAGAATTCAAATAACAGTTTACATCAACAAAGACAAGGAAAGATATCACCTGATAATCCAAGAATGAATGCAAAGTGAATGAAACTCAGGTTGATTAACTGATTACACAGCCATATGCAGTTCTTTCCTTATGCTTTGAATGAATGATGATACTTCACCTTCTTGAATCAAATACCCATAAGAATTTGGTGAGGTCTATGTGTTTAGAACTAAGAGAAACTCACTAATGAAAGCTCAGAACTTGTTTGAATGCCTTAGGATTCGTAATGCTCAGTAATTGCAAAAGTTGTGAACCTCAGCCTAAGAGGTTCCTTTTATAACAGATTTTTAACTGATAATAATCGATTAAACACGCTCCTATAATCGATTATTTACCATTTGTAATCGATTAATTCAAGATGTAATCGATTAAAATGTTCCTGATGCTTTCTGGATTTTGGCTATGAACTATTTAATTGATTATCCAGATACGTAATCAATTAAGTCAGAGTGACATGTTTCTCTAAAATGTACAGTGTAATCGATTACCAATTGTTGTAATCGATTAAGCCCGAGGGACCATATTTTCTGAATTGAACTACGTAATCGATTAAACCGTTATGTAATCAATTACTTCAATAGGTCATGTTCTTTTCAAGGAAGGCTTGTAATCGATTACCAAATTTTGTAATCGATTAAGACCGAAGGATCTATTTTTCAAATTTAGCCTATGTAATCGATTAATCCGATATGTAATCGATTACATTGTTCTTGATTAGTTTTTCTAAGGCACGAAGAACAAAATAATCGATTCCAATATGTATGTAATCGATTACTTCAGTAAAACTTGGTTTTTCTAAAAGCTTAACCTTTTAAGTGCTACCTTTGATTAATTCTTTTAATCTAATAACCCTAGATGAATGAATAATGCATGACATGAAATGCACACTTGTATTATCAGATCATATACTCCCGTTTACATTTAATCAAATTAAACTTCAATGCTTTCCATGGTTCTTTAGTCTTTGGACATGTTGAAAGCTCAAAACTTCTTGAGACTTGAAACTTGTTCATGATGCGTGACTTCACTTGAATCAACAATGGATCCTTGGATTGATTAATGATTTAGCCTTCCATGATGATAACCAAGGAAAGCCCCATGAAATGAGTGCAGCAAAATAGAAGGATAGCAAGATGAAAATGAAGAAGATGAAGAACAATGAAGAACAAATGAGAGAAAATAAAGAACAAGAGTTTGATCCTAAAAACTAAAAGAAAGAAAAGTAAAAACTGTTTTTATTGAATGTAAAAGTGTTGTCCAAGTTTCACTAAAGTCACTAATATATGTAGTGACTGGGTTCTGAAAATAAAATGGGCCATAAACAAACCCAAGAATCTAATTATTTGCTATTTACAACCATGAAAGTCAAATTCGCAGCCCAAAATTACAAGTGCAGAGGTGCTAACTTCGAAGCTTAAAATGACCATCTAAATGACAGAATTGGCCTCGGGCTATTTCTAGTAAAATTGTAGATCTTTTCTTTATCTTTCTAGGGATTCCTATAACACTTGATTCGGAGATCGGTAGCACTCTATAAGTCCTGCACAAGTCATATATATCAAGTGAGCAAAAATTCAAAAATACGCAACAATTAGCAATTAAGCCCACTTACTTGCCTAGGCCAAAAACTGAATTAGAATAGGAAAATAAAGGTCCAAGAGAGGTCAAATAAGCTAAGAAGGATAGAAAAATATTCAACTAAAAGCACTCTATCCATGATAACCTCTGCCCTTTCCTCTGATGAATTTTTCAGAACTGTTAGATGTACTAGTGCCAAGGAAATGTGGGAGATGCTTGAGATCACCCATGAGGGAACTGAGGAAGTAAGGAGATCAAGGAAGCACTCTTTGGTTCATGAATATGAAATGTTCAAGATGAATCAAAATGAAAGCATTTCTCATCTCCAAACAAGGTTCACACATATAGTGAATCATCTCTTAGGCCTTGGAAAAACATTTGATGCTGAAGAATTGAATATCAAGATTTTGAAATGCCTCACTATAGCTTGGCAACCAAAAGTAACAGCCATCAAGGAATCCAAAGACCTTTTGAAAATGATGACCATGGCTGCCCTCTTTGGTAAGTTACTTGAATATGAGTTTGAATTGTCTCAACTAACTTTTGGTGAAGATGCAGGAAGAAAAAGCAAGGGAATAGCGCTGAAAACTGCAGCACCTAAAGTAGAGAACGATGAAAACTCTAGTGATGAAGAAGAAGATGAAAGCATGAACTTGATTAGAAGTTCAGCAAATTTCTGAAGAAGAACAAGGGCAAAAGGTTCACAAGAAACAACAAGAACAATTCCACCAACAACAGCTCTAGCAACAACAAAAAGATTGACAACAACTTTACTTGTTTTGAGTGTGGCAAACCTGGCCACATAAAATCAGAATACTCAATCTACTTGAAGAGACAACAACAAGACAACAAAGGCAAGAAGGAAACAAAGCCAAGGAGAGCATACATTGCTTGGGAGGACAATGAATCTTCTACCTCTGAATCCTCTACTGAATTAGAAGAAGCCAACATGTGCCTCACCTCAATTATCAATGAAGAAAATGATGATCTTCTAGATGAAGATGATGAGGTAACATCTGAACTTGATCAAGCTATTTTTGCTTTTCAAGAGATGCACAAAGGCCAAAAAGCTAGCTAAATCAAATAACAAACTTAAAAAGAGTATTGAGGATCATCTTGCTAAAATAATGGAGTTGCAAACTGAAGTTTGTAACTTGAAGGAAGAAAATGAGAAACTTACTTCAAGCTACAAATCAAGTAGATGTGTTTGTACCTCTTCCTCCACATCTAGTGACAAGTATGAAATGCTGCAAAAAGTTTTTGATGAATATAGAATCAATCAAGAAGAAAAATATTTGCAGATTTTTTCAAAGAACCAAGAGCTGATTGACATCTTGGAAAAACTCAACAAAGGAAAGTTTGATTTAGATGACATGTTGAGTGCCCAAAAACAATTTGGTGATACTTCTGGTTTGGGGTATAAAAAGAGCTTTAAAAATGTTCAAAAGACAACATTTGTACCTCCAAAACAGAAGAAAAAGAAAGGAGGAAGATTCAATAAAAAAAACTCTCAAAAAAATCATTTAAAGCTGTAACTTGTCACTATTATATGGAAAGAAGTCATACAGCATACCATTGTTTTGCAAGAAGGTTTTATGTCCCAAATGGGGAGTGCGTTTGGGTAGAAAAGAAAAAGAAAACAACTAACCCACTTGGACCCAAAAGTAAATGGGTACCTTCTCCCTTGAAGTAATTTGTTTCTTTTGTAGGTATGTCTTAGAGCAAGCTCTTCTCTATGGTATCTTGATAGTGAATGCTCAAGACATATGACCGGTGATATGTCCTTGCTCAAAAATATTATTTTTAAAGATGGGGGCTATGTCACCTATGGAGATAACAACAAAGGAAAAATCATTGGTGAAGGTAGCATTGGTGATAGCTTGAATACCAAAATAAGCAATGTACTCTATGTTGAGGGCTTGAAGCACAACCTACTTAGCATTAGCCAATTATGTGACAAAGGCTATAAAATCTCCTTCTATCAAGATTGTTGTTTAATTTGTGATGGTAAGAGTGAAGAGGTAATTTACATTGGCAAAAGGAAAGGTAATGTTTACTTGCTTTCTATAGACCATGCATTATTTCACAAAACCACATGCTTGATGAGTAAAATAGATGAAACATGGTTGTGGCATAGGAGAGCTAGTCATATCAATATGCATCATATGAATAAGCTCATAAAAAGGGACTTAGTCATTGGCCTACCAAAACTCAAATTTGAGAAGGACAAACTATGTGATGCATGTCAAAAGGGGAAACAAACCAAAACATCTTTTCAAAGTAAAAATATTGTTTCCATCTCTAGACCACTTGAACTTTTGCACATAGATCTATTTGGTCCTTCAAGAACTATGAGTTTAGGGTGGATTGGTTATTGTAGGTGATTTCTCTAGATTCACTTGGACTTTATTTTTGAAATCCAAGAGTGATGCTTTCCATTCTTTTAGAAAACTATCCAAACTTGTTCAAAATGAAAAAGGATGTAAAATTGTCTCAATTAGAAGTGATCATGGTGGAGAATTCCAAAATGAGCATTTTGAAAATTTCGGTGAGGAAAATGGAATCAACCACAATTTTTCAGCTCCAAGAACACCCCAACAAAATGGTGTTGTGGAAAGGAAAAACAGACCACTTGAAGAAGGTGCAAGAACACTTCTAAATGAGACAAATTTACCAAAATATTTTTGGGCTGATGCTGTAAACACTGTTTGTTATACCTTAAATAGATTACTCATAAGACCTATATTGAAGAAAACCCCTTATGAGTTGTATAAAGGAAGAAAGCCCAATGTTTCTCACTTAAGAACCTTTGGCTGTAAATGCTTTGTCTTAAATAATGGAAAGGAATCACTAGGAAAATTTGATACAAAGGCTGATGAAGCCATTTTTCTTGGATATTCATTACAAAGCAAGGCATAGAGTCTTCAATAAAAGAACCATGTACATAGAAGAATCTGTCCATATAATTTGTGATGAGTCTAACCCCTCAAAAGAGAAAAAAGCTTGTGATGAAGATGCAGGTCAAATAGAACAGAATGTTCAACTTGAGAAGATGTCAATCAATGAAAAGAATGAACCTAGTGCTGAAGAAGGTCCATCAACTGCAAGTCAAATGCCTAAAGAATGGAGAACCACGAGATCTTTCACTAGATAACATCATTGGTGAAGTATCAAAGGGAGTCTCTACTAGATCTTCTCTTAGAAATTTATGTTGTGACATGGCTTTTGTTTCTCAAATTAAACCAAAAGATATCAATCATGCCTTAAATGATGAACATTGGATGCATGCCATGCATGAAGAATTAAATCAATTTAAAATAAATGAAGTTTGGGAACTTGTTCCTAGACCTCCATCTATTAAGCCTATTGGAACAAAATGGGTGTTTAGAAACAAGCTGGATGAAAGTGGAATTATAGTCAGAAATAAGACTAGATTGGTTGTGATGTGTTGCAAACACATCTTGTTTTTAGTCTAGTTTTAGGTTAGAATTTGATTAAATACTTAGTTAAATAGCTTAGAATTAGTTTAGTTTAGTATTTTATTGTTTAAATCTAATTTCAATACCAATTATGCATTTTCAGGACAAAAGAGGAGAATAAAGGCCAAAGAAAGAAGAAAACAAATTCTGGAGTATCACGC
>PYAF01003400.1:273698-291446 GCA_007407185.1 Glycine tomentella | reverse complement strand
ACCAGCCAAAACCACCCACCACCATGCACGACCAACGCACACAACACCACCAACAATCCTTCTTCAAAAAACCAACAAAAGCTTACGTCTCATCACCGGTGTATTGACTTGCAGCAGTTTATAACAATGAGGTTAATTTTGTCATTTTCAAATTTAGAATGGTGTATTAGATTTTCCGCTGGTGTATAAAGACCATCCCAAGTTCATAAGGTCACGTGGGTTAGCATTGGCCCACAGAGCTTAAGTTTTAATATTTTTACCTGTTTTTTTTATAGATAATATGAGATTATTCAATAAAATAGTTTAATAACTTTAACTTATTCTATAAACTGACCTTTTAACTTTCAAACGCAATCTATTGTGAGAAATGCGATCATATCCTCCACGGTGAGAAAGAAATGTTGACTGTTTGATTAATTGAGTTTTTTAACAGATGGATAAAATTAATCCAGAGAATCGGTGCTCTAACGGAAATATAATTTTCAAAAATTTCTAAAAGGTGACATAATTATCAAGTGGCAATGTTTATATTTGAAGAAACATATGGTATTTTTCTTTTAGTTATCTTCTCCAGGACACCACATCCTAAAAGGTGTTGTTAGGGACAGAACCGGGTTGTAAGCAATGGGGGCGGTCACCCCCGGTCAATTCCAAATTCTACTTAACATGTCTGCATGTTTGCCCCTCCTCCCCCACCCCACCCCCAACAGAATCGTTACTCGTAGCACAGTATATTATTTTCTTCAAATGTTTTATATTAACCCCATATATATATATATATATATATTAATAATTATAAGACTCATATTTTCTTATAATACCCATAAAAAATACAGGTATATATGATTAAGCTTGTAGTGGGGAATTTAATTTTAAATATCTTTAGTGTGTATGCACCTCAAGTTGGACTATTATCAAATGAAAATAATCAATTTTGAAAAGACTTGGAGGAGGTCCTGAGAGGAATCCCACAAGAGTAGAAAATTTTCCTAAGAGAAGATCTAAATGGGTATGTTGGTAAAAATAGTAGAGGTTTTGATAGAATTCATGGTGGTTTTGGTTATGAGACGAGAAATGAGACTAGAGAAGATGTTTTTAACATTGCGCTAACCTATGATTTGATGCTAGCGAACACTTTTTTCCAGAAAAGGGAGTCTCATCTTATCACGTATCATAGTAGCCAAAATTGTAGTCAAATTGATTTCTTTATGACTAGACGGGAAGATAAAAATTTGTGTATTGATATCAAGGTCTACCCTGGAGAATATGTGACGACACAACATAAGTTGGTAGTTCTAGAGGTTAGGTTCAACAAAATTCTTAATTTGAGGAAGAAGAGTCAAAAACCAAGAATAAGATGGTGGAAGCTAAAAGAGAAGAAACATATAGAGTGTAAGGAAAACATGTTGCGTGAAAGACCATGGGAGTTTATTGGAGAAGCTAATGAAATATGGAATAAGATGGTTATGTGTATTCAAAATGTGGGAAGGAAGGTGTTAGGTAAAAGCAAAGGAAACAAAGTTCTTATAAAGGAAACATGGTGGTGAAATGGAGAGGTGCAAGCGGCTATTAAACAAAAGAAGGAATGTTTTAAATCTTTGCAGAAGTGTCCCAATGATGAGAATTTGCAAAAGTTTAGAGTAATGAGGAAAAATGCAAAGAAAGCAGTGCGGGAAGCTAGAGGCAAAGTTTTTGACGATTTGTATAAAAATCTTGGGAGCAAAGATGGGGAGAAAGATATTTACAAACTTGCAAAAATGAGGGATAAGAAGAGTAAAAACCTCACCCAAGTTAGATGTATCAAGGATGAAAAATCAAAAACTTTTGGTAAGGGATAAAGATGTAAGCGAAATATGGCTAAACTACTTTAACAAACTTCTTAATGGGAATGATGACAAGAGTGAGGTGGATTTGGAAGACGTTTTTTATGATCTGAATAGAAGATTTGTGCACAAAATTAATATACATGAAGTTAGTAAGGCTTTAAAGAAGATGAAGAATAATAAAGCTTTGGGACCTGATAACGTCCCTATTGAAGTGTGGAGAGGCTTGAGAGATGTGGCAATAAAATGGTTGAGCAATCTTTTTAATAGGATTCTTCAAACAAATAAGATGTTGAATGCTTAGAGGAAAAGTATACTTGTGCCTATTTACAAAAACAAGGGAGATATCCAAAATTGTTTAAACTATAGAAGCATGAAGCTCATGAGCCATACTATGAAGTTGTGGAAGAGAGTTATCGAACATCGCCTAAGGAGGGAGACCAAGGTTTCCATAAATCAATTTGGATCTATGCTAGGAAGATGTACCATGGAAACTATCTTCTTGATGAAACAATTAATGGAAAGGTATAGGGAAAAGAAGAAAGACTTACATATGGTGTTCATAGATCTTGAGAAAGCATTTGATAAAGTCCCAAGAGAAGTCTTATGGTGGACTCTTCAGATGAAAAAGGTAGCATTAAAGTATGTTAATGCAATCAAAGATATGTATGATGGGCTACCACATGTGTGAAAGCTTGTAATGGAACATAAAGGTATTTTCCTATCACGGTAGGTGTTCAACAAGGTTCAACCCTTAGTCCTTATCTCTTTGCCTTAGTAATGGATGAACTAACGAAAGATATTCAAAAGGAAGTGTTGTGGTGTATGCTTTTTGCAGATGATATTGTGCTTATTAATGCGACCAAAGATGGTGTTAATAGAAAATTGGAGTTGTGGAGAAACACTTTAAAGTCTAAAAGATTCTCGATAAGCAAGAGCAAGACAGAGTATATGAAGTGTGAGTTTTCGAGAGTAAGAGATAGTGATCAAGACACAGTGCATCTACTTGGTCAAAAGGTATCCAAGAAAGATGTTTTTAGATACTTGGGATCAATGTTGCAAAAAGATGATGAGATTAATGAGGATGTAAATCATAGAATTAGAGCAAGGTGGATGAAATGACGAAATGCATCGTGGTTTTTGTGTGACCACAAAATTCCCCTTAAGCTGAAAGGAAAATTCTATAGAACAGTTGTAAGACCTGCAATGCTATATGGAGCGGAATGCTGGCCAGCACATAGACAACATGAACATAAAATAGGGGTAGCAAAAATGAGGATGTTAAGGTGGATGTGTGGATATACGAAGATGAATAGGATAAAAAATGAGGATATTCGACGAAAGGTATCGGTGGTACCGGTATGTGAAAAGATGAGGGGACATAGATTGAGGTGGTTTATGCAAGTTATGAGACGGCCACTGTATGCTTCCATAAGAACAAGAGTTTGTTACCAAGAGCTTGACACAAAGAGAGGTAGAGGTCGACCGAAACTTACATGGGGAAAGGTAGTTAAATAAGACCTAATGGAGTGAGATATAGATTGGCTGACGGTATGTCTTAGGACGGAGTGGAGAAAAGCTATAAGCTTGGTGGAGGGTTAAATTCATTAGTAGTTCTATATTTCAGTCATTCTCTTGTTTTAGTTTTTTTCCTCTTCTTTTCTTCCTTTTTCCTTTCACCCATTTTTCTCTCTTTTGTCTTAGTTCCACTTTTTTCTTCCCCTCTCCCTTTCTCTTTCTATCTCATTTCCGATTTATCATTGAGTTCATCTACCACCGACCGCAATTAACTTGGGTTAAAGGTGTTGATATTGATGTTGACCCATAAAAAGTAATACAAAAGAATAATAGTTTTAATTTCCAGTAATACTCATAATTTTATTGTTTAGTTTTCACTTAAAATTAATTATTCACCGATTCTTATTAATTAGTATGTCTCTTTAGTGGCTATATCAAAGGTCTTTCAATCTGAATATATCAACTTTTATTAAAATTAATCTAAAATATTTTTCTTATTTTCTTTAATTATCGAAAGTCATCCAAAAGTCATTCTCTATTCTTGCAACTGAAATATCACTTTCATTCTCATTTATACTCTAGTTGGCTCTCTCATTATTCCTTTATTCTCATTTAATTAAGTTCACTTATTGATTTTTTTTTCAATATTCATTGTTTTGCTTTTGATTTGTGGCTTAGTTTTGCTGCTCCTGTTCCAATTCACATATAAGGTATTATACATGTTGCTTTAATAATTCTTCTATCCATTTAGCTAAATCATTTGAATCCTTTATTTTTGTATAATTTCTTGAAATTCTAAAATATTTTTGTTTTAGGTTTATTAGTTTCGAAATTCAGAGAGCATTGCGATGAAGTATTTCAACTCAATGAAGTATATAAAGCAATTCATTTGCAAGTAGGCAATCAGATTTTATTATTTTAACATTTTTCATAATCTTGATTTATAATTTTTATTTATTTTTCATACATTAGTTGCTTTATTTCAAAATGTCAACTCGAAAATTTGAATATGTTTATTCAAAAGTTAAAAAAAAAAGAATTGATTCTTTAATTGAATCACAAAAAGGAACTCTAGATAGATTTATCAAAACAGATAAAAAATAAATCTAAAAATAAAGGTAATTGTTCGTTGAATGAATAAGTTAACAATGTAGAAATTGATAAAAATGAAAATAGAGAAGAAGTATTAGTTAATGAACAAATTAACAATGTAGTTATTGATGAAAATAAAAATATAAATTCATTTGTTGCCAAGATCTTTTTTATCCAATGTCAAATAGTATTTTAAATATTACTTACAAAACACTATTAAAGGGATCTAACTCAATTGTCTGAACAGGATTTGTTAGTTGTTATAAATTCCTTAGTACTAGTTATCTTCGATTCCAACGGATTAAAAGAATTACAAAATATTAAAAATGAATCCTCTCATCTCTTGTTCATGTTATGAGCTTATCTTTTTACCTTTTTTTAGCAGAGGATTAGTGGATGTCCTGGTGTCAACCTAGTTAGAATAAGTCTATCCACTTTGATGCTCTCATAGCCTCTTTTGCTTAAAATAAAATGAACTGATTTAAAGATTTAAATCAGAGATGCTTCATGGCACTTCATATCATTAAAATTCTGACAGTTGATTAACATCACCATATTAAAGTATTATATGACAAGGTTTGGGGACATTAGACCCTCTTGAGATGATAATGGATGCTGAGCTTGTTTCCTGGACGAGATAGATGGCTTGTTACTGAAGAAACATCTTCCTGCAAAGTGTAAACCTTTCTTTCCATAGAAAGACAGTTTATGTGATTGAGCTCTTTTGACAAACCGAAGCACCAAGTAAAGAACCAATCTGTGAACTAATAATAAGGTAGCCAATGCTGTTAAGTCCCACCATTTGTTATGATCCAATGGAACACCAAATACCAATGATAGCACTTGTTCTCCACCAACTTTAGCATCTCCTGGCAGCAGAGGATCAAATTCAACCCCCAGCATGTCATTCTTGTATTGTCCCTGTAGTTGAAAACAACATGACAAGGTATTAATTGTAAAAAGCACAATGTTATGTTAATTATGTGTACTAGTGTATTCTTAATTTTGCCTTAGTTTTGATTTAATTCCCAAAACAGTTAACATGTTGTACCTGCACTGCCCAAGCAGCAAAACTGAGGTAGGACATGGGATAGCGCCAAAAGAACTTTGGAATGTCAGGTAATGATCTGAATATTTGAGAGGGCATCATCATGAAGACCTGCAACCATAATCAAATAAATTGATCATCAACTTGTTAAACTATTCACTGGTCCTTATAGTTGCCTTCATTTTATGTTTTAGTCTCTATATAAGAAAGGTTAAATTAAAGTAATCTATAGGTCTCTGAAATATTTGATCATTTTTAACTAAGCTAAGTTCCATAATTTTTTTTTTCAATTGGATTCCTGAATTTGTATTTGTATTTTTAGGAACTAGGGGTGTTCATAAACTTATCTAATCCAATGTGGACTGAAAAAACTAGTTCAAAAAACCGCTTTAAATTGAATCGGATTGGAATGAAATTTTAAACTAAACCGATTGGAATATAAATCAACAAAATTGAAATGATTGGATGAGATGGTTTTTATCTTCAAAACCAATCCAATCCAATCTTCGAACACCCCTATTAGAGACCTAAAGATCAATTTAACCTATAAGAAAGTTGTAAGATTTAGTCCCTGCACAGTTTTTTGTCACAATTTATCACTGTCAAAAAATTGTTATTTGGTGTTAGCACATAGTTAGAAAATGTTATTTGGTGTTAGCAATAAGGATCAAAACTTAATTTTTATGTACGTGTAGGGACTAAAACTTGTAGTTTTCTTGTTAAAGACTTAAAGTGAGAACAATTATAGAGATCAAATTAATAGTTTAACCTAAATGTTATTATTTCAGGAGCTGAGAAAAATGGTTTGCTTACAATTACACCAGTTCCTGTTCCTATGCCCATCAGCACATTGGGGACCACTGAGGCAACAATCATGATGCAGCACTCAACAACAGATAGGCAGCAGAATAAGTTGATACAGAAAAATGCACAATTAGATAAACCCGGATGAAATTGCACCATGAAGTAAATGATTATTCCGGAGGAGAGTGATGTTAGAACAAGGAAAGGGAATGATGATATGATGTTTGACACTACAAATGCAGCCTCTCCATAATGTCCTTTGGACCTTTCACCATAGAAAACCTGATTTTCATTGTGATTAGATACAAAGGAGAATGGAAAGTATGAATCTTGTATTATATCTTTTTGAGTAAAAGGAACCATTATATTTTTACCTTCAATTCTTCAATGAAAAATGGTAATCCTCCACATGACAAACAAATCATGAACCCATAGATGAATGATACACACTTTCCTCTAGCCAAGATTGAGTTGTTGCCTGTGCCAATATGAAAAAAGAGGGTGCCAATAGTAATTCCTACCAGTATGTAGAATACAATCCTCAGCCAGTAGTAACCAATGTCCCTAGTCATGTTTAGGAAAGATCGCTCAGTCAATGTACATAATTGCTTCCTCCATGAGGTACTGCTACCTATGTAGGGCTTAATTTCTTGCTCTTCCTACATATTTGCATCTCTAAGATCAGTAAGATATAGAACAATTTTTTAATGAAAACAAGATAAGAAAGGGGAAATATATATAGTTTTTTTTTTCTTTAAATTGTCTGTTGCTCAAAATGGATTAATGAATTTTATTAAATGGGTTAGTTCTTCAATTTTTCTCCAAAAGGATGCTCAACTCAGGATTCAGGAAGGAACAAAAATTTTCCTAAGCTTCATATTAAGTGATCTTATACTCAAACAGTAAACTGGTTTTCAGATGCAGATAAATACGAGATAACTAAGGTATGAATGATAAACACTGACTAACAAATTATTACATTGGGTTTCAGTTGTTCAATTCTTTTTCTTGCATTGATCATTAGCTTTGAACTTTTGTAACTCTGAATAAGTGTCCTTCTGATCTCTGATGTTCTCATTCCAAATGTTGAATTTGTTGATATCTGTCAATGAGGAGAATAAAATTCACATTCAAAAGCATTGTTAATCTAAAACAAAAGTAAAGAAAAAAAGGTTCCAACATCCCATACATACCAAACTTAACTGTGTCCTCTCTAGTGCTTCAGTAATCAAGTCAAAGTCCAAATTAATACACATAAGGAAATGATCTGAAGGATTTCTTCTAGTAGGACAGGGGAACCCTGCATCGGCAAAAAACTTCTCCCAAAATTCAATTAGAGACAAAGTTTCAGCTAATTTTAGGTTAAAATATATTTTTAGTCTTTTATGTTTTCAATTATATTTAGTTTGATGTTTTATCTTTTAAAAGTTCAATTTAGTCATTTGTATTTTTAAAGTGTGTCAAAATGATCCTTCTAAAATAATGATTTTTTTTTTATTTAACACCTTTTTTCAAAATGTGAAAAACTTATTTTATTAGATTCACATATATAAAAACTATAAAATCTTCAAGTATAAAAAAGAACCATAAAAATGAAAAGCGAAACCAATGAACAAATTGAAAAATTAAAAAAAAATTATTATTCATTTTTTTTCTGATTGTTCATAAGATTCATTTTTAAGCGATTTTTATCATATTTATGCTCCCTGTTTTGTTCAAACATCACTTGGGAACCATAGTTTTCATATAAACAAATTTAGTAGGATAAATTTTATGTCTTGAATTAGTCCAAAAATAATTCAAAGTCGTATTCCAAAATAAAAATAATTATTATTTCAAATGCAAATTTTGATTCACTTGAAAAAGATAAATGACTAATTTTTTTTAAGAGATAAAAGAGCAAACTAAATATAATTGAAAACATAAACAACTAAAATATCTTATTCCTGATAAAATTAGAATCCAACTTTGCATGTATAGTTAAAGTCAAACTGTTTACCTTTAGAGCCATCTTTGCTTCTCCAAAATAAACAGTTTCCCCACTTGAGAGCAAAAGCAAATCATCAAACAGACTAAAAATCTCACTACTGGGCTGGTGAATAGAACAGATAACTATCTTTCCACTGTGAGCAATGTGGCATAGAGATTGAACCACATAGAAAGCTGAGGCACTATCAAGTCCGGTAGTAGGTTCATCAAGAAGTAAGACATGGGGTTGTGTCAGAATTTCAAGTCCAATGCTAAGTCTCTTCTTTTCACCATTACTAATACCCCTACAATGCCAATTTCCAATCCTAGTATCTGCACAATCTTCCAGACCCATTTCCATTATGGTCTTTTCCACCACTTTGTCTATCTCTTCTTTGGTCATTTTAGAAGGAAGCCTTATGTTTGCTGAGTATGTGAGGGTCTCTTTTACAGTCAAAGTACCCAAGAAAAGTTCCTCTTGTGCAACGTAGGACTGAAAATTCAAGAAATATGTATCGATAATGGAGTGAATTCACATGTATCTTACTATTTCAAAAAATACTGATGGCCACCCATCTCACATGGATTTTTTATTTATAAAAGTCATATGGATATTCTACTATTACTATAAGTGTAGGCTGTTGATTTTACAAAATTAAGTGTAGGCTGTTGATTTTACAAAATCGGACCAGCTAAAAAATTGATACGTTTGGTGTTTTGAGGGTTTTTTTTATCATTTTGCTTTCTCTCTCTCTTTTTTTTTACTTTCTATCTCCTCGTACTCTTTCACTCCCTCTCTTCCGTCCTCCCACCTCTACCCTCTCTCACTTTCTTTTTTTATTTTTTATTTTATATGTTCTCTCTTTTCTTTCTTATTTTTTTATATTCTATGATTTGTATTGCATATACAATCATAAAAAAATATAAAATTATATTTTAGTTTGTTTTTATGTTTAATAACTTTTTATACTAAAATTTGGTTGATTAATATTTATATAATAATATATTTTTTACATCAATATCAAATAAAAAGTATTGAATTAATGTATTAAATATATTTTTATTACATATAGTTTTAAATTAATTTATTAGTAATATATCAATAATTAAATTAGTTTTAGTTTATTTAATGGAAAATATTACAAGTATGAATACATTTTTTTTCTCAAGGGACGAAGATAATATTAAACACTTGTAATAACACATCTTATCTAAGTCCTGATGAAATATAAATTATCTATTTGAGATTAAAATGACAATTTATTTTGTAATATTAATTTCAATAGTTTGCATCTAATTTAATTAATTTTTACATTTTAAATAATTTAAAATATTTTTTTATCAATTTTAATGTTATAAATTTTATTTATTTATAAGATAACTGTAAAATAATTAGAATATTTCATTATTTCATAGTTTAAATTTTAAAATATATAATTTAATCAAAGTTAAATCACTTTCAAATTTGAATACAATAATTTTCTCATGTAATTTTTTATAAATCTTTTAGTTCATTTAATTAAATAAGATGTTTGAATTATTGTAAACCTCATTAGATTGTCTTTCAATGGATAAAAAATGAATCTTTTAAATTAAATTATAAATTTATGTGCGATTATTTTTAAAATAAATCCATTTTGAAAAGCTTTATTAGTTAATTATGTTTATTTCAACGAAAATATCTAATTTTAGCATACAACGGGAGATTCCTGTGAATGTATGGGTACCTAGCTAGTTTAAAGCAAACAAAAAGAAAGAATAAAAGTATAAAACTATTACTATGGTATAGCATGATCTGGTTATCTTACCACTTCTTTGGAATACAAACTTTTCTTCTTCCCACCGATTAGAATGTTGCCAGTTACTACAACATTTGCAGCAAGTTTTCCTGTACAAAAAAGTGAACAACTTATTGCCGGTCACCAATAACACTAGGAAAAAGACACCACACACGTATCATCAGTTGATAACACTTGTCTACTCATTGAAACTTGAAAGCATTTATATTTTCTTTTATTTTTTGTTGTTGCCTCCAATGGATCAGACCCTCAATAACAAACCAGTATCAGTTCATAACAGTTAATTAAATGCGAACTCATAAGTTGAGTGCTAAATTATCCTCTCTGGTTACATAATTAACTAGCTTTGGTATCTAATTTTTAATGCACGATTTCACAAGATATTTTGATTTTTACACAGACAAGAAAAGATGGAAACGTTATTATTCTATTGTTAGAAGCAGTTTTTTAAAATTAAAAAAAAAATGTAAACACCACTAATTAATTTGAAAGGAAGTCTATCAAGTGACACTAAACAATTAATCAGACATCAGTAACATTTCTCTCGTAAGTAAAGCAAATATTTTACATGGTTTTTAAGTTTTTTTTTTTTAAAAAAAAAAACTATTAGAAATTTTACTTTTTTATTTTAGTAACTGAGAGAATGAATTAATAATTAGCACATAATGTATGAATTGTTTTCTAGATCACTTAATTTTGTTAATTACAAAGCACTGTTGTTGCACTATTTGTATACTTGAAAAAAAAATAAGATGAAAAAGAAAATTATGTTTTCTTATATTTATATAAATGAAAGAATCCCGAACTGAAGACTCTTGTTATGATGACAAACGCGCGAGGATATATAATGAATAAAAAAAAAAATTGACAAGATTATAAAAATAAATTACGTGTGACTTTTTTAATTTAGTGATATGACTACTAACTAGTTTAATCTTAACAATCTTCATATGTTAGTCGGTCTTAATTGTTGTTTCTTTGAGAGTTGTTTTTATTGTAACATCAAGTCGGTGACTTAGTCTGGTTTAAAGATATGACTTAAATATAACTTATAAAATTTGGATATTTTTATTTGTAAGCTGATTTTGTGGAATTGAGTTAAAACTTAAATCTAAATTTAAGATAGTTAAAAATATTTTCTAGATTCATTAAGTTTAGAAAAACTCACCTCTTACAATGGTTAAGTTAGACTAATCAAATATTATTAATCAAAGCATATAAAAAAGTGTTATTATTAATTCTCATATAAATTAAAAAAACTTGAATATTATTACAAAAATTGACAGAGACGGTTAGCATATGACAATTCAGAACTACCTTAATAATTTTTTATATTAAAAAGTGTGATGTTACCATTTCTCTCTCACACATATAAGAGACAAGGTGAATTAACACATAGTACTACTGTGCAAACTTCTGCACTTGTCTTATTTAATATTTTTCCGAAAAAATATGAAATATAGTAACTAAAATTAAATATCTACGTTCTTCTCACCCTCTCATGTTTAATATACATTTTTAATATAAACTATACAGTATCCATTGTATAACATGCAGCAACTATATGTTCATATACATATAAAAGGCAATTGATATATAAAAGGCTTCAGTTTTCAGAATCAAAATTTTATGAAACTAATTTCCAAAACCATATACATTAATACATACATAAACAGAGAGAGAGACAAAGAGAGAGACCAGTAAAAGAGTCAAGAAAGGTAGTTTTGCCGCAGCCAGAAGGACCCATGACAGCCATAATCCTAGCAGGTTCAGCAAAACCAGTGATTCCATTAAGCAACTTCTTATTGTTATTGTGTGCTCCAAAACTTTCAGGCCTCTCAACTGTTACATCTTCCCATATCATCACCATAGCTTCTGTATTGGTCTATACTATACCACTACTACTACCTGTATATATGTGTGAGAGTGTTGATATATGTTTTCTTCTCTCTTCCCTCTCACTTACTCACTTCTGTATACTGCTCTCGCATTCTATATATTATGCATAACAAGCTTTTACTGTACATTGTGTTTAATTCCTTTTAGGATGGGCAAGAGGTCCGAATTTAAAGCACCATCCATTCAACCATATTAACCATAGTTTATAGTTTAACATCCAACTGTACGTATATGAATAGTATAATTAATAATCAATTGATTATTAATTACTGTACTGTGTATAGTACTTTTTTGGAAAAAATATTTGTGGACGACTCCCCACATATTGCTAGCTAACTAACATATGGAGAGACTAAAAAATAGAAAAATATAGATAATACAATGTGATAGGAAGAAAAATAAAGAGAAATGGTGGATTGTTAAAAATTATGGGGTGTCCAAAAAAGTAATGAGTTTTTTAAAATAATATATAATTTTTTGACATTAAATTTTGACTTTTCATTTATAGTTATACCATTAAGATTCAATTTATTTAATTCTCATATAAGATATTTTTTTCTTAAAATATTTTTTTTTATGTTTCATTATACACTTTTCAGATTTATGAACAATACATTAAATTATTTTTAAATTTTGATCATTCATATTTGATTATATGATTTAGATTTGATTTTCTTATTTAATATATTTCTCTTATATTTTATATGATATCATAATATATTAAAAGAAGACTTAGGAAATCATAATATTCTTTTTCTAGGTTTACTTATACAAAATAACATACTCGATCGTGTAAAATACTGATAATTGAAAAATATTATGTTATTTAGAAGAGAGAACTTAGTAAGTAGTTGTCTAAAAGCTACAAGACCGAAGAGATGTATGTATTGGGACCAATAATTTATACACGTACGTAAATGCTGCATGCCAGGTACAATAAGTCAGGTATGGGTTTGTAATTTTGCATGTATAAAGACAGTTACCCACGTGGATCGTCTTTATTCGTTGTCAGGCTATTTAAGAGGTTCTCTCAACCTGCACTCCGTGCAGGGTGCAAGGTTTTGATTCCTCCACTCCATATCATTATATATATATAAGCACCTAATTATAATATCTGATTGAAGAGATTGATATGAGAATTGAGAAAAATTAAAAATTAGAAGAATAAAGTGATGGTGAAATTTCAAAAAAAGAAGAGTGGGTTTTGCAAAAATATATACTTAACGTATGCCTAAACAATGAAGTATATATGAATGGAAAGAATAGGTAGATAAAAGAAAAGAAGATATAATTGATAAATGTGACAAATGAATTAAATGACAAATGGAAAATGAAATAAAAGTAGTGAAATATAATGAAATAAAAGTAAATGCATAATAAATAAATAAAAAGTCCTGCATTTCCTCCTCTAAAGACGAGAATGGTGTTACAGAGAAAAAATTATTATATTAGTTATTTTTGAATCAGCATGTATTTATAATCACAATCAATATTTATGTAACATATATTTTTTAAGTTTTTAATTTAATTTAAGAAAAATAATATAAAATACTCGTAATCATTCCTATGAGATTTTTTAGTTTATCTAATATTAGTTATCTTTATTAACATGTCAAAGGAATGTTAACCGAGTGTTTTATAAATGTAAGTTTGAATCTAATTTAATTTCAAAAGTTAACTCTGAGATGAGAATTGTTTCTCATTTTTATATTTTATATTATTCTTATCTCTTACCAATGTGAGATTTAAATTTTTTTTCAATAAAATGAAATATTTGTTCAATGATTTGATCGGTAATGGCATTAATAAGTAGGATTGTAAACTATTTCTATCATACTTCTTGTCAATTATAAATTATTCTCAAATATGGGTCCTAGCAATGAAGTGAACAGTAAGAATGACAATGAGGCAGGCAAACAAAGTTAGTAACTACCCAATATTGTTCCACCAGATAGAAACTTGTCATGTTACTCTCACAGGTACTTGTTTAGAAATTACTTGCAGATTTTTTAGATATATGTGGATATATATTAATTCAAGAAAATGCATGGACTCCTAAAAAAATTTCAAAAAAGTAATAAATAATAAACAAAATTATTTTGTGAGCTTTCAAACAGACAAGCGTCGAAAATATCATTATAATTTTATAAAATTAAAGAATTGTGGAAAATAATCACTTTAACCATTTTTTTAATTATTCCGCAAATACCATTTAGATATTTGCTTTTATCCGTTGTGGATTTTACCTATGAATACTCACAGGTAGGGATTTTTTTGTCATCCCTAGCGGAAAGGATGGAAATATCTCGCTGAACCTTGCAACAACAATGGGAAGCCTTATATGTGTTATTATTTGTACAAGACTATATAATGAACAAACAGTGGGAGCAATTAGTATAGTCATGAAAAATCCAGATCTAGAAAGCATTAAAATATTGTTAAGAGGATCTTTATACACATTAAAGGAACTTCATGTGTTACATTATGTTATTGAAGGATCATAACTTGTTGCGAAGGGATATATATTTAGATTCAATTTTAGCAAATGTCTTGATAAAATGAAATCTAATATATTGATAAAATGAAACCTACTACTGAATATGTATTTACACTTGTAAGGGATGTAGTAAGTTGGATTCAAATTACAAAATGTTGTGGCTCTATCTATTATAGAAACTAAATAAATGGTGGCTACCCAAGTATGCAAGAAAGCTATTTGGATTAATGACTAACCAAAGAACTTAGGCACAAGCAACTGTAGATATAGTCAGTCTTGCACATTACAATGAATCTAATCTTTCATTCTAGGACAATACACATAGGTATACGATACCACTTTGTTCAAGAAGTGGTAGAGGAGGAAAGTATGGATAAGATTTACACCAAAGACAATTTAGTAGATGTTATGACATAGTCAATCAACTCTAACAATATGATATGGTGTCAATTCTCTTATGATGGGAGAAACATAAACAACATGGAGTGAGAAGGAAGAAAGAGTGGAGCAAAGATATGATTTGACTTAATCAAAATCTTTAGATGGGAGAATTATTAGAAGTGGAAGATCCAAGTTGGGTGGGTCTTCCTCTCGGCTTCCACACTTAACCTGTATAAAAGTGAAGTCTTTAGATGCATACTAAAGTTCCATTTTCATTTCTAAATTAAATTTTAAATTCTTTTAATAAATTATCAGTAATTAAAAATAACTTTTGTATCATAATATAAATTATTTACTATAAATCTAAAATATGATTTATTTGTTGAAAATATTTATTTATTCTTAATTTTAATTATAATGTAATTCATATATTAAAAAATAATTTATACAAACTAAAATACTAATTTAAGTATTTAACTAGGAATTTATAATTCACTTTTATTCAAGGCATCAAAGTGAACTTGACTCGAGATTTGTCATGTCACCTAGGGAGTGGGCATACAGATCAGTCCAATCCATTTAAGGACCAACTCCTAACCCGTGTTTTTGCTTGATAGGATAAGTTTGGTATGTGAAATGAATGATCTTTTTTAAGGTTCATATTTCACTCGTAAAAATTCACAAATAAATGGGTCAACCTACAAATCCAAATAATAATTTGAAAATATTTTTTTTATGAAAGAAAATATTTTTAAAAATGTGTAAAATTAAAGGAAAAAAATTAATTTCATTTTTTAGTTAAAATCTATCACACTAAAATATAATAATCTTTTAAATATAACAAATTAATAATAATAAATTAGCAATATTTACACATTGGATATATGGATAGTCTACAAATAAAACCAACTAAATCCATGCACTTAACAAACAGAATTTAGAAACTCAATATACCTATGCAAATTTATAAATAAAATAATAATAAATAAATAAAAAGATTTATCACTCGTAAGGTTTCGTGGGCTTAACAGGCCCGTCCGTAAATTTGGTCCGTATATCCAGTCGTAGGAGGCAGGTAGCCGTGGTGTGGAAGAGGACCATTGTCACATAAGAACTTGGATAAATGTTTGTTTCCTTGGTTTTAGGTCCTTAATTAGTTTTAGGGTAATATGTTTTTTTCGTTTAATTTTTTTTAACTCAATTTTAATTAAAAATTATCTATTTTTTACCTCTAAGTTTAGAATGTACTACTTTTAATCCTTCAAGTATTATTAAAATAATTTTTTGTTTTTCTATAAATGTTACCTAGATCAATTTAAAAAAAAATAATGCATTTTAAAATTAGAAAAAAGAAAAAATAGACAATTTTAAAAATAAAAAAAAATGTACTTTAATTTAAAAAAAAAAACAAAGAAACATATTTTAGCGTTAAATTTAGGTCCTTAGTTTTTTAAAACATGCTATGGCAAGTTATTGGATCAGCGTCTCTTGAAGACCAACTCCTGCGTTGAAACTTCACGTGATAAATGAAGTTGGACAAAAAGTAGGTTTTTTGAGAATGCAGTTGATGACCCCACAATTTACAAATTCTTAAAAATTCTTAAAACACATCAGTTGCGTACATTTTTGTTGATAGATCATTTTTTTTTTCTAGACTATTACTTCATTTTTATTTTTATTTTTTTAAAAATAAAAATAAGCAAATAATTTCTTCATTGATTAAAATTAAAGTATTAAAATAAATAAAATAAAGAATCTTACATATTAGTCCAATATTATTATGCAAGGAGACATATTTTGTACTGAAAGGGATATTTTTATGTGAATGAGAGAAATAAATTTGCATCATATGACTGTTAAAAAGATTGTCTTTTTAAAAAATTTACATAAACTTTTTTATTTTACTGAAAAAAATTCACATAACTTAATTCTTTTAAGCTTGTCTGTTTATTGTTAGATAGAATGACTAATATATATTCCTCTTACTGGATACGCTCACTCTTATGCAATAATCAAGATGCTGCTTTTGAGAGAATAATCAAGATGTTATTCCTCGTGTAATTGCCTAATTGGAGAGTAGCGAAGAACACACTTACAAAATGTGGTCAAAATGTTAGAGTAATTAGGTATTTTCAATTGAAATTATTTTATTTTTAATTTTCTCTTAATTATTTTTAAAAGATTTATGTTCAAATTTTCATTTTTAAATAATTAAAAATGTGGTAAAAAATTGTTAATAGAAACATAGCATACCCACGATAATACACCATTGCATAAATTGAGAAGTTTTGATCTTTAAAAAAATGAGAGACTTCAAAAGAAAAATAAGTACGATGGTCAAACTCAAATGAACAAAAATATGAGAGTTTATTTATTAGTGACTAAAATTTATTGACAATTACACATTTGTGTAAGTCTCATTCTTTAAGGAGTCTTTACATGTACTTTTGCAATTTTTAATAAATTTAAACCAATAAAAAAATATTGGTAACACTCATCTTAAAATACAAAAAATCAAAGAGTTGTCTCTTTTGAAGTAGATAAAATATAAAGGTGTCTCTTGTTTACTTCTTTTTCAATTTTACCCTTAACAATTAATTAATATGTTTTTTAGCATTGTGGGATAAATCAATGAATTTGAGAGATAAGGGATACAATAAGAAATTGGTTACTTCCATTTGTCTCATAATAATTGTTATTCTGAATTTTTTTAACACGGATCAATAAAAACTAATAAATGAATAAAAGAGAATAATAATTTTACAAAATTAATCTTATAATCTTTAATTCATTTTTATATTTTTTTAATCACTAATATCATAAGAGATGTAAGTAAAAAATATTAATTAGTATTACATTCATAAACTAAAATAACAATTATTTTAAGACTTATTTTTCTTTTTACATGATAATTATTAT
>PYAF01003400.1:245167-273598 GCA_007407185.1 Glycine tomentella | reverse complement strand
TATTTTAATGAAAGATATTTTATAGAAATAGGAAGAGCTAATTAAAATTTATTTATATCTAAGTCCATCCATATAGATTTTTTCCTTCTTATATTTCAATCTAGATGTAGTAGTATCTAGTAGGGGGAAATTTTACTAAAATATCTTTACTCTCTTTCTTAATTTTAATAAATATATTATTAACTCTTTCAAGACAATAATGTTTTTTAGGGTACAAATTTTAAATAAATATTTTTCATATCTCATTGAAAACTAAAAACATTAGTCAATATGATTTTTTTCAAGACAAAAATATTAGTTAATTTGGAATGGAGGGAGTATATTCTATAGTTTTTGTGCCATACCATCAAAAAACAAACAAAACTAAAAAGTAGTCTAGTCCACTATTTGTAAGGTTATATAAGTCCCTTTGGCACTCATAGGGAAAAAAAGATTCTCAATAAAAGTACCCGGGTTGAATTGTTCAAGTGGTATGTGATCTGAGTTTAGAATCTCATCATGAGATAGTTCAATTCAATGTAGGTGTTAGAGCATTGAGAAAACTGTTCCCTATTATGAGAGAAACAAAAATGTTCTCATATTTCAACTTCTCCATAATTTCATACAGCACAATGGAGACAATGATGAGTTTAACTTATCAACATATTTCTAAAAATTTTAGAGAATTTTTAATTGAATTCTTCAACTAAAACATTGTAATTAAATCACGCATCCTCTACAATTTTTGTAATTGGTCTCGAGAATTAGTTTATAATAATTTAAAACTACTATAAAATTAACAATTTGTTTATGACAATTTTGTTGATTCTAGAAACCTAATTACAAAAAATGTAGTAAATTGAATTACAATTTTTATATAATTGAAAGATCCAATTAAAATTTCTCAATAACTCAAGAATTTATTGATATATTAAACCTAAAAATACATTTGCAACCCTCTTCAACACATTTTTAGGAAATTATAATAGAATCACATAAAATTTAGGAATTCTAAAATTCCATGACAAATGGGAACCATCACTCATTAATTTGACAGTCTGTCATGTAACATCACAGCCTGACCCCACCTTTCATTGGACCCTAAAATGACCCATGCCTGAATGCTTATCATTTTCATCTCCATGGCCTACAGCCCTACACCTAATCATTAATACAGGAAAATTGATAGTCAAAATAGCAGGCAATGGCCAATGTGGCCTACCCTAAAGCTCACATCAAGCTGGAATAACATTAATTCAATTATGAATTAAATACTTCCTCCAATTAAGAAAAAAAAATTATTTATAATAATATAAAAAATTCAATTAATTTCACTTTATTTAATGAAATTTTCCCTTAAATGCTTTTAATTCAAATTTTTTTCAGTGACCTATTTGATTTTCTTGATATCAATCATATGATTCTTAAAATAGAGAAAATTATTCTCATTTTAAACAAATTTTCATAAAGTTGAAATTTGTATTACCTCTATCTCTAATTATAAAAAAATTATTGGTTAATTTAAATTTATTAAAAATATTTAATTTAATTATTATCATTAAATTTATCTATGATTATGATATTTTCCCAAATTTATTTTTAGTTTGAGAATTTGTTCATCTTTTCTAATTTTCATAGGAGAGAAAAAAAATAATTTATTATATTTTAATAAAAAAATAATTAATACATAAGAAAGATGAGATAAAGTCTTATATTAAAAAATAAATAAATTATTGACTATATCTTATAAATAAAGACAAAAGAAATATCAAATAACATGAAGCACAACTAACATAATGAACTTCATTTTTTAAATAAAATTGAGAAAATTAAATTAAGTTAACTTCCTTTTTCGATCATTGTTAAATAATTTAGTTTACATTCTGAAAGGAGTATAAAAGAAAGAAATGAAAGGATAAAAAATATATATCATTTATATAGAAAAAAGAATATTTTTATTTATTTAAATTTAATACAATAAAAAAAGGTAAATAAAAATTTGAAATAAATAGAGAGAATACGTCTTTCCACAATTTCATAACAATTTAAAAGGTAAAGTTTATGGCGGTGAGTTCCCAAATAAAAGAAGGAAAAACTCATTTCTTTCCTCAAATAAATAAGAAAATTTTAAATTTTTTATTCTATCTTCCTTTTTCTACTTTCTTCACCTCCATTTCCATGGGAACAATTGGATGATAACTCATGATCGATTGAACTTTACGCGAATCTAACCAAATAATTGATTAAGATAATTTTTTAGACCTAAATTAGATTGAGTGATAATTCAACCAATGACTGAATTAACTTAAAATAATTTATAGATATTGTGCATAAGTTATAAAATTTTAAAAATAGATATTAAACAACATATTGTTTTATAATATATATATATATATATATACAATATTCGAAAGAGATTGCTAGAAGTAACCTCTAGTAGTATAGTAACTGGCCTAACCAAAGCGTCACGACAGCAAAAAATGACTAAGCTCAATAACAATTTTATTTCTACATATAATTAATAATAATTTTATAAGTTTCTCAATAACTCTTGCTTGATTTTAATTCCTAAATTATTTCAATATAATTTCCCTAAAAGTGCATGTTTCCAAAATAAAAGTATTCTTCCACACAATTAATATTTAACTAATTCATTACTTCTTTATCAAAAATAACCAAGGTCAATCAAATTATGAATTTTTTTCTTCTTTGGCAGGATGTCCCCAGAATCATAACTATAAGACTAAACCCTCAAGTCATTCTGATTAATTACACCTCTTTTTTTTATCACGTAATTAATTACACTTCTCTAAAAGACAATTAATTCGAACTACTTGTAAAACATAAAGTTTTGCTTGAGGTAACAATCCACCCACCTACCATTGTCGAGTAATTAAGAATTTCACTATAGGTAACCTTCAAATTTCACTAGCTTTGAACTTGTGGTCATCAACTAAATGTTGATATGCTTAAATGTTTAGGTAAAAGACTCTAGAACTGAAATTCTGGCAAATCACCCGCATCCGCAGGAAGTTTAAATTTCTCTTTCTAACTTAAATTCATCGATATTTACAAGTTACAGCAAAATTTGGATTGAAATGCATATAGCACAAATGGTGAAAGAGGAAAGGTAGGAGATCTAATACACAAGAAAAGGAGGAGGAAAAAAAGATTCAATCTACCTTATGACACAGGCTCGACATCCGGGACATCATCTAGAATGAAAGGTCCAAGCTTACCGGTCCTGAATAGAGTAAGGAACTTCTTGGATACCATTAACCGCGCTTCTGAAGCCTTGTGAGGTATCTTCAATGCCTTCTGCAGTGCACTAAATTGCATGTCAATAAGGCTCTCCAGGTCACTCTCATCTTCTACGTTCCCATTGAATTCTGATAGACTTGAATAGAGTGCACGCTGAACTTCCATTACAAGATCCTATCATAGAAGAGGAATAAATGAATGTCATGAAAAACATAAAAAAAATGTGGGAAACGTGGGTAGGTTCCATCATCACAAACTGCAACATCAAATGTGAGAAACGTAGTTTAATAAAGCTTTAATGGTAACTTAAGAGGCCATACAAAGTAGGACTAAAGAGCGAACACAGCAAGTCCTTTAAAAAACCAATCAAATTATGTGTACTTGCAGATAAAATCAAGTGTGTCATCTTAATTTTAGTAACCACTTTTTTTTTTTTCGTTCCTCTTCTATAAGCTTCTAACAGATTTTCAAATAGATGGCCCCATATGGATCATTATGGTGCAAAACATTTTGTTTTTACGCTATCAGTAGAATTTAAATTCACAAAGTAATAACCTAACACCATTCAACAAAAAAAAAAAAAGGTGATGAAATAACTCAAGATTAACACCTATGCTACAGTCAAATGAAAGAGCATCTAAAGCAAATACATTTCCAATGAAATGAGTTTAAAACAACTACCAAGTGTAATATAATTGGGACTTTATCAACCAAAGTGTGAAAATTTCCAGCATTGGTAGTTAAAAGCATCATATTCCATTACACATAAGAAAAACTACAGAAAAATGCTACTTGTTACCTCAACATAGACCAAATCAGATCTATTTGGCAGATTTCTTCTTTTTGGCTTAAGATTTTTCAGACTATATTCATGATTTACTACAGCTTCATATTCAATTCCATCTGGTCTCCTGTTATTTAGGTGCTTCCAGTGAAGTGGAGTCCCCCGGGTATTCAAAACTGCCAATAAGTATTGAGCAATACGCTCCTCACCCACTACCGAATCTTTGACAGACCCTGTCAATGCAACAACCAATTTTACATGACAAAATATACCATGGCATGCGCAACAAAGGATATCATTTTCTGAAAATCAAACCCAACAGATGCAGATGCCCCACCCAGACCCATTTAAAGTTAAGTTACATGCCCAATGAGATATTGAGTTGCCCAAACTGTTCTGGGTAAACAATTAATAATAGCGTAATATGTCAGACAAAAATTAAGAACTATCTACATAGAATGCTAGAGAACAGAGATGGTTGGTTTAAAAAATAACAATATATGCCACATGCAAAGAATATCTAATTCAGTCATCCCAGGAAAGTTAGTACCTGCCAGGGCCAGTTTTAACCCTGTCTCTATGTCTGAGATACTTGGAACCAGAACCCCTGGGGTATCTAGGACATATATGCTTGGTTTATGTGCTATCTGAAACATCAGGTCAAAGTCATAGTTTAACTATGGGAACCATCAACTCAAAATAGAAACAAAATGATAGACCAATAATAATTAAACAAAATGTAAGAGAAGGATAGAATATGCACTGTTCTCTTTCTACCTCCTTTTTGCAAATAATTTTTCATTTACAAGCCAAACAGTAAGTAGTCAAGCCATTACTACAAACTTTCAGGATTAAGAGTAGACTAGAATATAATCTCTGAAATTCTAATGAACCAAAAATAAAAACTGTTACCAAATTTACAATTCCAGAAAGGATAAGCAGTATGGGGTACAATACAATGCCAAATATGCAGTACAATGTACATGGGGGTACACTTAATAAGTATGATATTTGGGTTTCATGTGAATTTAATATTTTGATGGTATACCTCACTAATATATGAATGTATTTTCCTCAAAAAAAATGATACAAATCATATACACTAGCATTTTTAAAGAATTTTCAACTCTAAGTTAAAATGGCAAGCTCTGTTAGCCTTCATGTGTGTGTCAAAATAATTAATTGTGTTCTGAAACTGATTGAAATCATTAGTGCATCTAGTCTTGGGAGTTGGGACTCTTTCTATTGTGATGACATAACAAAACAGGGCACATATTACATTTTCTTTCATTTTTTAACCAACCTTTCATTTTCAATTGTTTGTTAGAGTAGTCTTGATCCTATTGAACATAAGCTATATCACAGGGAGTAAGTAGACCATGCTCGGAGGGGACGACCAAAGAAGGATAAGTCAAGGAGGACCCGAAGAGGAAGGAAGAGCGGTCCGTCCTAAACAAAGAGCGGTCGCTGGAACTGATTTGGCCAGAGGTGGACACAGGATTAGACTCCCCAGGCAGGATTTACGGATTGTATATATTGAGTTGTTTATCGGTTTATCATGAAGTCGTAAAACAATGTATGTTGTTTATCTTCCCCCGCTTCTCTCCAGTCTGTTTCCATTGACCATTACAAAGCTTCAACCATGGTAAAAACTAACTGCTAGTCTTTCATGCTGTTTTCTTGCAAGTTCCCTGTTCACTTGTGTTAGTGTTACGAATTAGGAGAACCAGGTCACCACTTGTAATAATTAGAAATGTGTACCATAGTGATCTAGATCGCAAAAGAACCAAAATCTAGTAAGCATGATTGGAACACAGGACAGTGAATGACAGCAAATCTGATATTTTTTTTTCTCTAAATATGGATATGTACTAAAAAACACAAACCAACATATGGATATTAGACTCACTGGTTGTTATCCAAAATATGGATGTCACTGATATTCATTCATTCATATTGTACAAAACCATGTCACCATTGTTATTCGGTGACATGTTGGTTTCAGTTTATTTTGAAAAATAACCTTTTTATCTCTCAAGGATCTGCCCAATAAAAAAAAAAAAAAAACAGAAAAGAAATCTTAAAATATGATATTCAAAACACACTGAATGCAGTTTGGCAAAACATAAAACAGAATAGAGGCATGATTGTTTCTAGCATAATCTGACTATTGAATGGAGGCATTGTGGGACTTATGAAATAGCCAACACCACACAACATTTATTTTATTTGAAGAGGCTGAACCTGTGCAGTCAGTATAAAAAGATGACCTTAAAACTACATATTTTTTCCTATTATGACTTGAATCTTGGTTTATATTTATGCTCATATTAATGTTTGTTAGCAGGCAACTTGCTAAGTTTCTAAGGCTCAAGCCAACTGCATGTTTCGAACGAACAAGGTGAACGAATGTAAGTATAACGAAGAGAACGAAAACAAAGAAAAACGAAAGGCTGAAACAAAACCACTAGACCTTGAATCCAGCAATGTCTTGAGTAACACCAGGTAGCGGACCCACAGCAGCGCGCTTCATCTTCTCCTGCACTATCAATCAACACCACTTCAATTCCACACATAAAAATAAAAAATAAAAAAAAAACCTTCCAAGTCATTCAAATCAATCGTTTTGGCGAAATTCGCGAAACTCTTACCAGGAAAGCGAGAGTTGGCAATTTGATGAATAGAGTTAATCAGCGCAGACTTGCCAACGTTGGGAACACCAACCACCATCACAAGCAGCGTCGGCTCCTTGCAAATCACTTCCTTCAACTTGAACTCCACCACCTCTAGAAGCTTCTTCACGGAACTCTTGCTGTGCGCGTTTATCGCAACGCAATTCTGATTACACGTCTCAAAATAATGCGTCCATTTCTGCAACAACAACAACACACTGCATAACCAATCTAACAGGTAAACGACAATAACAATGACGATGGATTATGATTTTACCTGCATGATGTTAGGGTTGGCGAGGTCTTTTTTATTGAGTGCGACGACGCGTCGTTTGGCGGAGAGGTGTGGCTGGAGGTCGGCGTTGGCGGAGGAGAGGGGAATGCGAGCGTCGCGGACTTCGATGACGAGGTCGGCGAGTTTGAGGCGGTGGCGGATGGCGCGTGTGGCGGCGGCCATGTGGCCGGGGAACCAGGTTATGGCTCCGCCGCCGGCGTTGAACGCCATGTCGCCTAAACCTAATCCTTTCTTCAGCAATTCCTTCAGCCCTGACATTGTATTTCTCTTCTCTCTCAGTAAGTCACCTTCGCAGTTTCTGTCGCCGGGAATTTGAGATGGTGAATGTTCTTTGAATAGGCCCAGTAATGGCCCAACGGGTTTTCGGCCGAACCCAAGCCCAGTCCGAAAAGGAGGAGAAATAAGAGTTGCTCTTTCTAGAGCATGAATTTCAATAGACCCAATTTCATTGTATTGTTGATTATCTTTAATGGAAATAATATAAGTAGGCTTCTAACAAAAATACAAAATGATCTATTTCATTGTTTAATAAATAACATAAATGTTATAAATTTATTAGTATCGTGTTTAATTTCTACCAAATTGTTCAACAAAAACCTAAAACCTAGCTTAAATAAAGTTTAAGTCATGTCAAACTTTTTCATAAAATAAATCAAATCAAATCTAATCTTAAGTCATTCAAAAAATATTTTAGGCTTAAGAAGTGGATCTGTTTATATGAAAAAAACATAAGTATTTATTTATCTTAAAATAGAAACATAAATATTGATATTTTTTAAAGTGTAAACGTTGGATTTTGTTGATGCAAAGAAAAAGCAGCAGATGCATCTTTTGCTATGATTTGGTTCACCTGATAAGGAATCTCCTCAATCCAACAAATAGCAAAATGAGAGAAAGCTAAAAGTGCCATATTGTGGGTAACATTGTTATCCGTTCTCCTAGTAAAACCAAGCAACTTGAAAGGAGACTTAGAGAACAAGGATGTTCCCGTCACCTCCTTGTTTTGGCACTGTTGGAATAGTTGTAAGCAATCTGTCTCAAGAATCACTTTGGGGAAAAGAAGGTCATTGACCATTATGATTGCCTTCCGAAAAGCATAAGCCTCAGCCTCTCATATGCGAAGCAGAGGCTATAACAGTGTCCTGTTCATCACGAACCACCAACTTGGTCATCGGTTTCTTGAGGATTATTTGAAGGTCTTTCAGATGATGATGATGACGACAACAACGTAGAGCTTTCCAAGTCTGAGCAGTATCTTGGTCATCGATTTCTTGAAATTATTTTAAGGTCTTTCAGATGATGATGATTATTATTATGTATTAAATGTTATATTTATTTATTTATCTTTTCTAAGTGTTAAATATATTTATCTACATAAAGAATCAAACTAAAACTTATAATTAATTTTATTAAAAGATAAATTTATCATTTAACTAAAAATCTTATTGCAAAATATATTTTTAAATAAATTACAGTAAATATTATTTTAAATCTTAACAATGTTTATATTGTATAAATAAGTTAAATTCAATTCTCTTAAAATCTAATCAATATTATTTAATACAAACTTTTTAACTTATGTGTTTAGTACATAAATTAAATGGCATTGAGGTACACCTTTAAATGTTTCCGGTTTGCATTTAATTACTGGTGAGATGCCTCAAACCATATTCAATTTAACGATCGACCAATTTCAAAGAGGGTTCAAATTCAAAACCAGCATATCTCATTGTAATGCATTACACTAAACACGAACATCATTTTTGGGGCTAATAACTATCAAACCTACCGCAATGCGCAATTGCAACTAAAGATGAATAATATTGCCTATAATGGTGATTTGAAGCAACCAAGCATCTAACTAACATGATGTTTGTGGTTCAATTGCGATTGCAATATACAAGGATGATAATGAGTCTTTCAAGATTTTAACTTTTGCTCTACACGCAAATGGGGGTTATTATCCAATCTATGAACTCCAATAAAATAAAATGAAAGTGCACTATCATGTTATCGATCTGCTATCTTTTATCTATTGATTGATCTTTTATTTTAAAAATATATATTAAGGTTGGCATTATTTTTTGTTTCAAATCAAGACGCAATTGTCCAGAATTACCAAATCATCCTAATAATGGCCTGTAAGTAAAAGATCACCCAAAAGAGATATATAAAGAAGGGGTAGCTATATTCAATCGTACATGGAGTCATTTGCGTGCAAGGTGAGGGACAAAAGGTTCTTATGTCCCAATTCCTACAGCATTTGAGGGCTTATTAAACCAAGATGAGAGAGACCAATGCACGGGTGGAAAGGAATAATCAATTTTTTGTATGTACATTTTTTTCATTATTACTTTTTCTTAAGGATCAAATCTAAGAATTAATGTCTTGTGTGAAAGGTACGTGATTTATGTATAGACTAGTAAATTAATAATTAATAATTAAGGATTAAATTATAATTAGGTTAAATTGGAGAAATTTTTATAAATAATTATTATTTGATAAGAGCAGTGGTTTAAAAAGGGATTAATCTTATATTATCTTCCTCACATTAAAGTGTTATCTAAAAACCCTAGTAATTACTTAGAGAAAGAATAGTTAATGGAGTGAAATTTTATTTTCTTCAACTTTCAAGAAAATCAAGAGACTCAAGACTCCCTAATTGTGTGAGAATCATAGATTTCAACATCTTATTGATTTTTTATAATTATTAATCTCGAGAATTCTTAAGATTTACATGTGCTATCATAGCATAATTTTGAAATTATATAATTTTTCATTAAAGATGTTTCATCCCAATATTTATGAATCCTAATTATGTAATTTAGTGATTTTCTGTATTAGTTAATTATTATCGATGGTATGCTTTTTGTTGTTATATATTTTTCTGCTGCTAAATGTGGACTGTGGGTGTCGAAATATGTACGATGGATGAAAAGAAGAATCGCACCAAGATTTGATCATGAATATGATAATCGATGTTTTGCTTTATGGATACATACGTTAATTCTTGGATTCATATTTCAAAGTCATTATTTTAAAAGACCAAAGTTTTATTTCTAATTCTTGGGAGCAAATATCCAGTACGTGAAATAATCAGAATCATGAAGTTTAATTGTTAACTGTTTTAAAACTTTGACTCTCCTAATTGAACGTGATTAGATTTTTTTTTATTGGTTATTATATGAATTGAATGGTATGTGGTCTGCAAGGTGATAAACAAAATGGCTATGAATTTGTTAGTCAGCAAAGTGATCAAATTTATAAGGATGATTTAATTTCAAATTAATGATTATTTTAATTATTCATTGAATAATGGATGCTAAATTATACGATTAGTGGTTTATGGGTACATTGAAATTCATTGCTATAAGACATTTATGGATCACCCAAAGACTGATTAGTTATTCTTATAATTAATGAATATAATTATAGGTAATTTGTGTGTATCATTAGTTTATTTATATACATAAAGGTAGTAGTACTACTAATTGGTGCATATTTAATTGTCAAATAATGTTAAGAGTTTTATTAGCATCATCATGTTTGTTATGTTGTATGTTGGTGTATCACCCAAATGAGAGTGTCGATATACATTCATTGTCATGAATGAATTATATGTATGACATGTGTTTTATGTCTCAAAAGGCTTATGTGAATTTTATTATGCATTACTTGTTCCCAATTCAATGAATTCTTATGTATCATCTATGTCAACTAATGTTCAATGGGCTTAACTTCTTTGACTTGAATGAGCAAGTCCAATTTCACCTTGCATAACAGATCTTGATCTTGTTATATTGGAAGAGAAACATATTGCTATTATTGATTCTAGTAGCAATAAAGAGAAAGCCTATTATAAACCTTGGGAAACATTTAACAAACTCAACCTAATATTCATGAGACTGATTATTGCATACACTATTAAGATAGATCTCCCTAAGACCGATAGTGCTAAAGAGTTTATAGGCTTAGTGGGAGAGCGCTCTCAAACAGCTGATAAGTCTCTTGCTGAGACATTAATGAGTACACTAACCACCATGACGTTTGATGGTTCACGTACTATGCATGAACATGTCATTGAGATGACAAACATTGCAGTAAGACTTAAGACCTTGGAAATGGATGTGAATGAGAACTTCCTTGTTCAATTTATTTCGAACTCATTATTGTCTAAGTATGGCATGTTCAAAATGAGCTATAATACCATGAAAGATAAATGGAATATGCATGAATTGCACAATATGTTAGTTCAGGAAGAAACAAGGCTTAAGAATCAAGGAAGTCACTTAGTCCATTATGTAAGCCACCAAGGGAATCAAGGAATTGGAAATAAATTTGTGAAGAAGCATGATAAAGGCAAATGGTTATTAAAGATCAATGACGGCTCTGTGCAAATCCAGAAGAATGCATCAAATAGCAAAATTGCCATTTCTGTGGCAAATTTGGACATTTCCAGAAGGATTGCCCAAAGCATAAGTCTTTGTTCGAAAAGAAAGGTGAGCTTAATGCTTATGTATGTTTTGAATCAAATTTAACTAAAGTTCCCCATCATACATGGTGGATTGATTCTAGATGTACGACTCATATTTCTAATACTATGCAGGGATTCTTTAAATCCAAACCATAAGCCCAAATGAGAAGTATGTCTTCATGAGGAATATAGTAAAAGCTCTGGTGAAAACAATTGAGACTTATCGTTTAAAACTAGTCACTAGACGTCATTTAGATGTACTGGAAACTCTTTATGTACCTAGTTTATCTAGGAATTTAGTTTCATTATCTAAACTTGACGTTACTGGATACGCTTTTAATTTTAGCAAAGGATGTTTCAGTTTATTTAAGCATAATCATCTCATTGGTATTGGTGTTCTTTGTGATGGTTTATATAAATTGAAATTAGATTATTTGTATGCTGAAATCATTTTTACTTTGCATCATAATGTTGGCACTAAACATAGTTTAGTGAATGAACAATTTGCTTTCTTATGACATAAACATTTAGGTCATATTTCTAGAGAAAGGATGGAAAGATTAATAAAGAATAAAATTCTTCCTAATCTAGATTTCACGGATCTAAATATTTGTATGGATTGTATTAAGGGAAAACAAATAAAACATACAAAGAAATGAGCTACAAGAAGCACTCAGCTTCTTGAAATTGTGCATACTGATATTTGTGAGTCTTTTGATGTTAATTCTTTTGGAAAGAAAAGATACTTTATCACCTTTATTGATGACTACTCACATTACGGTTATGTCTATTTATTGCATGAGAAATCTCAGGCAACGGATGCCTTAGAAATTTACTGGAATGAAGTAAAAAGACAATAAAACAAAAAGGTGAGAGTTGTTAAGTGGTCTGATAAAGGTGGTGAGTATTATGGAAGATACGATGAAATTGGACAACACCCAGGTCCATTTGCTAAACTCCTTCAGAAACGTGGCATTTGTTCGCAATACACAATGCCCGATACACCACAACAAAATGTTGAATCACTAAGGCATAATAGAACTTTAATATATATGGTTAGGAGTATGTTAAGCAATTCAGCTTTACCTGGAACTTTGTGAATGTATGCCTTGAAAGTTGTCATGTATTTGTTGAATAGGGTTCCTAGTAAGACAATTCCAAAGACACATTTTGAACTGTGGACGAATAAGACACCTAGTATAAGGCACTTGGATGTCTAGGGTTGCCAGATAGAAATAGGGATTTATACCAAATATTTCATTGTTTATCCAGAAAAGTCAAAGGGGTATATGTTTTATTGTCCTAATCATAGTATGAGAATTGTCGAAACTGGAAATGTAAAGTTCATTGAAAATGATGAAATCAGTGGGAGTACAGATCCATGAGATGTGAAAATTAAAGAAGTTAGAATGCAATTCCTTTTAACTTGTGCCTCTAACACTAAGATGATTGCTCCTTTAGTTGTTGTTCCAAACAACAATGAAGAAAAGCAACACAATAATGAGTTTATGATACATAATGAATTTATTATCGAAGAATCACAAGAAGTAGCATTAAGGAGGTCTCAAAGATAAAGGAGACCAACTATTTTGAATGAATATTTGGTATACCGACATGAAACAGAAATAATATTATCTCCCTAACTTTTAATTTCTTCACTTATCATGGCACTGCATACAATTATAAACTTTTTTTTTCTTTGAAGTTTTGGTAAGCAACAAATCTTTTTAAGATTTTATTTAAGTGTTCTAAAAATTGTGTGAAACCAATGAATTATCTAATAGAAAAAATTTAATCTTGGTGAATCGATTTTAGCATGTAGTTCAAATAAACAACAAATTCAACTTTGAAAAAATTGGTTAAAGAATTAGGAAATCAACAAAAATGATAAATTCTTCTCATATGATGTTTATTTATATATTGTAAGAACAAATTATTATAATTATTTCAAAAGTAATAGTTATATATACTTTACAACATTCAGACTCAGTAAAAAAAAGCATTAGTTTTTTGACCAATTTAACCCGAAATATGTAAGATTTTATTTCCATATATATACTGGCAAAAATTTTGACCTGATTTCAAGTATTTCCAAATCTTCACCGTTCGATGAGTTGACTCGGAATGGAAAATGGACGGAGCGTAACCGCTTTGCGGACCCAAAAGACGTGGCCTATCATTTTGAATTCAAAATCAAAGGTAACGTTACGATTCCGTAGCTGAGGTTCGGAGCCCAAAGCTAACCCACGCATTCGCTGTTATCCGAACCAAAGCAAAAAAACCATTTTCTAACTCCAGCAAAAACAACTACTCCACCACTCTCTCTCACTTTTCTGGGTTTCTTTTTGAGTCATTTGCAGAAGACCCTCTTACAAAAGGATCGTTTTTTGGGGTACTCTTCTCTGGTTCTTCAACTTGGTTCTGTGTTTTGGTTTCTTGAACAAAAATGCTAACTTGGGTTGTGCCTTGTTTTGTGTGATCATTTTGGTTCTCACTCTCATTTTTATACAACCCTCAGGAACCAGGTTTTTGGGTTTTCTTTTTTATTAATCATGGAGGATGGTTCAAGAAATAGGACTCATTTCAACATGGCTTCAAGAAAAGCTGAAGAATCTGGTAAGTTTGTGTTTGTTTTCCTTGGTCATTCATTCTTGTCATGGTTCACCTTTGTGTTGGTTTTTGTGGTCCAAAATGTGTGCTTGTTATGCTTAATAATGATTTCTGATGATGGAGTTGTTTTTACTTTTTTTTTTAAAAAGAATCTTCATTTTCAATTTTTCATGTTTCTGTGCCATTGATTTGTCTGATAGAATGTTACAATAACTTGTGCAGCTTGGAGACGCTATGAGGCTACTCAGTGGCTAGAAAGTCAAGTGGGTCCTCTTGGTATATCAAACCAGCCTACAGAGAGAGAACTCATTTCTTGCTTGAGAAATGGTTTGATTCTTTGCAATGCCATTAACAAGATTCATCCAGGAGCAGTGCCTAAGGTACTACATTACAATCCTATAAATGAATTTTGTATACTTGTTATATATTGAATTGGTCAATTAATGGCAGGTTTGAATTGGGAAGTTTGAGTTTGGCGTTTTTATTGTCTCTTTTTTTCACCACAAATGCTTATACCACTTTCTGATGATGTTTTTTTTCAAGGTTGTGGTTGTGGATAATCAAGTGCCTTCACAATCACTTGCATGGGATTCTCAGCCTTTGCCTGCTTATCAGTATTTTGAAAATGTACGCAATTTTCTGTTTGTGATGGAAGAATTAAAGCTTCCGGCTTTTGAAGCTTCTGATCTTGAAAGGGTATGCTATTTATTTTATACCTCCTCACAGTGCTTGTTTTGATGTATGTACAATTGGTGTAATGTAAAAGAGAAAGAAAAGAAGTGATTGCATCAGTAAATTTGTGTCAAGCGTTTGATTATAATAGATGAATTGAGTATGTGTGAACAAGTATGTTGGTTATTTATTTTCAGGATAATCTAGAGATGGGATCGGCAGCAAAACTCGTTGATTGCATTTTGGCACTTAAATCATTTCAAGAGTTGAAGCAGATGAACAATCAGAATGGATACAACAAACACATAAAATCTCCTTTGCCTATGAGAATGCATTCAAGAGCAGCTGCGTTCTCCTCTGATGCTTGTAGGCACTTGGATTTGTCTGCCACATTGGTAAAAATGCCTCCCGCTGAGAATAATTTTCCAAAAAGAGAAGGTTTAATCCCTTGATCTTGTTAATATATTTGTATGATCTGGTTTGTATCTGTGAGCTAATGGCTAGCTGCACAGTAATGTAAACTACCAGAGTTTGCCAGTAGCCATCACTTAGGAGGAGAATATGTTTGGAATGATGACTTTTAATATATTTTATTCATATTGTTAACAGTACATAAAAATTGCTGGAAAAAGAAACAAATTATATGACTGGAGTTTTTCAAAGCTTAAACTCAAAGAACAAAAGGCTGACTTGTTTTTTCTTCTTGTGTATGTCCTTGGGTGAAAACACTGTAAAACTCGAATTGTCCAACATATCATCGTTCATATCTTAGTATCTTCTATTAGAAAAGAAAATGCTATTATACCTGATGACAAAAGGAACATATATTTTGTTTTGATTGCATGTGATCTGTCAATTGTTATTAGTTTATCCATTTAGTCTTTGATAAACTGTCCTTGTATTCTCATGTGCACTTGTATAATTATACTTTTCTTGCTACTACCTTTATTGGATCCAGCAGAAATTGTGAAATTACTTGCCAAGCAACTGGTTGACCGTATGTTTGATGCCAAAGAAAATATCGATGGAAACATCATTGCTTCTCTCCGCAAAGAACAACTGGTAGCGGTAAGTGGCAATCATCATATAAACAAAGAAATTTAATTAAAATTAGGATCCCGCTAATGGATGCCTAAACAACACTTGTTAAGGAATCAAAAAATGAATAATATTTAATGAAAGTATATCATTTAATTTAATACATAAAAAATTTAAAGGATTTTAATTTTTCATGTAATATTTCCTATTTTTGAATCCTTAGCTAGTGCACTAGTTAGCATTTGTCTTAAACAACATTAACATGTTGAAATAAGAAATTTATTGATTGCTTGAAAAGTGTTTTATCTCCGACCCATTTTTTTGTCTTTACTGTAGGATCCAATAAAGGTATTTAATCAGATAATGGCATGTTGTAATGGGGAACAGCCACCTACAAAGTTCAATGAGGTTAGTTTGAGTATATCAAATGTATGCTGATTCTTAATTCTTAAGGAGTCATATTGTTGTCCTGCCTTCTTGCTGCAAATCATGTGGGATTAAGATAAATAATTGCAAACATTCATACTTGGTTTATTATCCCCAGAGCCAATATTGTGGTCAGAATGAATTTTTCCCAACTCAACAAACTTATCACCTGTTGCTGCCATTGTTGTTATAGCCAACCTGACAACTATGTGAATAGATGACTGAACTATGCTTTTATACTTACATATAGGATCACTGGCTTATTTAATTATGTTTATTTGTCTTGCTAGCCTTGCTTATTCTTTTATGATCATTTTGAAGATTTTGGAAAGGGTGATTGCATGTAGTATTGTCAATATTTTCTTTCTATGCCTAAGCTTTTGCTATGATATTCAACAAAATGTCTTGTTGGCCTATCACAGTTGCCATTGCTTCTAAAGGATTCTGTAAAAGAAAAGGGTAACTTACCACCTCATTCCATTTCAACACCTACGCAATCAGATGCTTTATCTGCTCCTGACAGTTCTAAGGTACCTTTGTTTTGTCTGTAATATTATTTCGCACTAGAACAGAGAATTTCAGTAAAAAAGAATAATTTTGTTTTAAAAAAGGAATTAAATTGCTTATCATAGTTTGACATGTTAATGTATTTCCCTAATATTTCCCCTTCTCAAATTTGGATTTTAACTTTCCCAATGTACATTTCATACAGCATTGCCAAGCTTGCCTCGGAAAGTGCAAGTGCAATCAGGTGTATCTTTTAGACATGCAGGAAAAAGAACTTCTGGTAGGCATTTTTTCATCTTGTTTACACTTAAGTTAATTAGAAATCATAAGTTAGAGCTATATTCAGTTGGGGAGGGGGGTAAACAGTTTACAAACAGCAGAAAATGTTATCACAAAAATACTGTGTACTTCACTACTTTATATGGTCATACTTATCTTACTAAAACTTCAATTTCTTTCTATTGTATACATGTTGGTTATGTTCAATCATAATTTAATATGCAATTCTTCACATTCAGCACCATAGATATGCAATAAACAGGAGTGATATTTGATGGAATAAACTCATTGCCCTGATGATTAAGGAAATATGTACTTTTGATGCCAGGTCGTAGAAATCTGACTATTTCTGATATTCTATTCTAAGTAGAACCTAGAGTAGTATTGAGATAATTTCGTTACCAAAGTATGTACATATACACATCTTTGGTAAAATACATGGCACAGCCTGCAACAGAGGTCTACTGCATTTATTCATAATGTTTGTAAAATCATGTTTTTTATTTTCAGGATCTCAAGGCTTTGAAGTTGAAAATTAAGAAAGAGTTTCAAGAGATGCAGTCACAGTTTCAAGGATATTTTAATGATATTGGTATGAATAGTTAACTTTGCCAGTTTCTTGATTTTTGACATCATTGTTGGCAAAATAAGATATAGTTTTTTTTCTTTACTTAATTTGAGTGGTTATATCTCATCACTTTTAAAGGGGATGCCATGCTTAAGTTAATGAGACAGGTATTCAACCACTATATATCCCATTGATTTTAAATTTCATTTTCTGTTATTGAGCCTTTGGGACGTCTCTCTACAAGATAAATATTAACAAGATTATAATTAAGTTAAACAAAAGCATTGGTGTTTTAAAAGATGGATTTGTTCTGTGTATCTGTTTCTATAAAACAATATTTGCCTCAGAAAACTATGTTGATGTTGATATTCTGGAGTTGTGTTGCTTCATAAATTCAGGGAGTCAAATACAGGAGATGTCAACTAAAGCTCTTGGATATCACAAAGTAGTAGAAGAGAATAGGAAACTATACAACATGGTCCAAGATTTGAAAGGTTGGTGTATTTTTAGTTTTGAGTATGTTTAATTTAAAGGGTCATTTTCTTTTTGAGTATTCTTGATCATGAGTTAATTTTGTCAAACTTTTCAAATTCAAAACTCAGGTAATATTCGAGTTTACTGCAGAATCAGGCCCTCATTCCAGGCTGAATCCAAGAATGTTGTTGATTTCATTGGTGAAGATGGTTCTCTATTCATTTTAGATCCAACAAAAACACTAAAAGATGGAAAGAAACTTTTTCAATTTAATCGGGTTTTTGGTCCAATAGCTGGCCAAGGTAGAGTTCCACAAACTAATATTACTGAATTTTTGGACCAATTTGACTACCTTTTTCTCTTTCTTTCCATCTCTTTGTTGAAATTTACTGTTTTTTACTCAGATGATGTTTATAAGGATACTCAACCATTAATTAGATCTGTGATGGATGGGTATAATGTTTGTATTTTTGCTTATGGTCAAACTGGATCGGGGAAGACTTACACCATGGTAAGATACTGAATATCATTATTTATTCTGCTTCGTTGCACAATAGATGTTTTGTTTAAATTGATTTTAAAAGAAGAAAAATCAAGTGTGAAATTGCATTTCAGATACCAAAGATACTATTATTGCACTATTATCTTGGCCGTAATCCAAGAAACAGTGATGACTATCTATTATATTTGCAAACTGAAAGCCAGAATGTTTCCATCTAATATTGCTTTCTTGATGCAGAGTGGAGGGACATCAAAGGATATGGGAATAAATTATCTGGCACTTAATGATCTGTTTCAAATGTCTAATGAAAGGAAGGACATCATAAGCTATGACATTTATGTTCAAATGGTTGAGATTTACAATGAACAAGTTAGAGACCTACTTGCAGAGGACAAAACAGACAACAAATATCCTTTTCATATTCATTATTCCATAGGGTCCAACATTTTCACACTTATCTGAAGAGATTAGGAAGAAAAAACTTTATTTCTAGTCTGTTGATCCTACTATTTGCAAATAATTTATCTCCTTAACTAACCTCAAATTAGAAATCCGGAGTTGCAATGATGACGGGTTGAGCCTTCCTGACGCCAGATTGTGTTCAGTGAAGTCTCCAACTGATGTTATGACCCTCATGAAACTTGGTGAGGTTAATCGTGCCGTCAGTTTGACTGCAATGAACAATAGGAGTAGTCGTTCCCACAGGTGAAGTTTCCCTTTTCAGGAGTTCTGGTAACGAATTTTGTTATACAAAGTAGTTGAGTTTATTTTAGGCTCTGATATGGCTGTTCAATGTGTCTCAGTGTGCTTACTGTGCATGTTAATGGCAAAGATACATCTGGGAGCTCCATTCGCAGCTGCTTGCACTTGGTAGACCTTGCTGGAAGTGAACGGGTAGACAAGTCCGAAGTTACAGGGGAAAGACTAAAGGAAGCACAGTTTATTAACAAGTCTCTTTCCTGTTTGGGAGATGTGATCACAGCCCTGGCTCAAAACAATTCTCACATACCTTATAGGAACAGCAAACTCACACTTCTTTTGCAGGATTCCTTAGGTGCACACTAGTATTCTATCATATTCATTCTCTATTCCAGTTCTTCTCTATTGTGGAATTCAAATTTTCATATTTTTTGGCTATGAGCTTATGTCAGAAAAAGGAAAGGCTTTTAAGACTCTGCCTTAATTTTTTTTTTTCACGTGACAGTATGTGGTTAATAAATGTGTTTCTCTTGGAAATTTCTGAATTAGGTGGACATGCTAAAACATTGATGTTTGCTCATGTGAGTCCGGAATCAGATTCATTTGGTGAAACAGTGAGTACTCTAAAGTTTGCTCAACGGGTTTCCACTGTGGAACTGGGGACAGCCCGTATGAACAAAGAAAGCAGTGAGGTTATGCATCTTAAAGAACAGGTTAGAATGTCTAGTTAAAGCCACAACATTTTTTTTACTTCAATGCTTGCTGACTTAACTATTCTTAAGCCTGAGAATTGGACAGTCATTCAGTATTATAGCCATACGTAAGAATTGAAATTTAGAGAGTATGTGTTCTAAACTCAAATGGAGTTAAACTGATTCAGTTTTCCTTTTTTTTTATATATGAATATTAGGTTGAGAACCTTAAGATTGCATTGGCAGCCAAGGAAGCTCAGAGAGTAATGTTCCAAAGAATTAAAGAACCACACACTCCATTAGAGAAGCCAACACTGGTGTCTGAGAAAACTCCATTGCGCTCACGAAGACTTAGCATTGAGAACTGCAGCGCTGTAAAGACTGACAAACCCATGAATCGTGAGGATAGAAGTGGAGCCAAATCACCACTTTTGTTACCTCGTTCGAGAAGATTAAGTTTGGAAGGTTCAAAAACTATCAAGAAAGATAGTCTACTACCAAAAGTATCAGATGATGCAGTAAGCAAAGCTTTACAGTACGAGCGAGTGTCCCAGCAGAAATATCACCCAATGCAAGACCCAGAATCAGTGTCAAAACTAAATGGCCATTTCAGCAGTGGCAATTCCAGGTCAGAGTTGCATGCCAGAACCCCTCAAAGTCCTACAAGCATTTCCTATCAAACGAGATTGATAAAAGTAAATGGTGGGATGCAAGTTCATCCTCTTAAACTGCCCAAAACACCTGAACCACCAGTGGTGGATGGAGGTGATGCACATGGTACTAAGGTGATGGGTAGCACAAATGGAAAAGGATCCCAGATAAGAAGATCCTTGAGAACAATTGGGAAACTAATAAATGGCCCTGATAAGAGGTGTGTGTTTTTAACTTTATTATTCTTTAGATAATTACTCCATTAGTACTTGTAGAGGAAGAAACAAAAAGGTAAAACAATGAAGAAGTTAATTAGTTAAATGAATCTTCTATAACAGTTAGTGCATAAGTTGATTTTTAAGTTTATGGGAGAAACTTGATTCATTTTACCTTATTTATTTTCTCCTCCTATATTATGAAGATATTTATCCAAACATGGCATTAACCGTAGTGTTTTAAGTTTCATTTTGATGGTGATGGAGTGTTTTACTCAATCTTCTTCCACTGTGAAAAATATGCAGGAGCCAACAAAATATGGTTGAAGTCAAGTCACCCATCAAGGGCACTGGCTATACAAATCATCTTGTAAAATCACCAATTTCAGCTGTTGGGAAGACTAAAAGGAGGCAATCTCTAACGGGGATTCAACCACCACTGCCAAACAACTCCCGTAGAACTTCACTTGGAGGGAAGCCAGTTGTAGCATGTAAGTTAAATCTATAGAACTGCCATTTCCCATTTCTCAAGATATGTATCCATGATGCTGTGTTATTCAATATACTAAGTCCATAGTTTTGTGTGATATCTGAAGATGACAAGGACAGAAATGCTAGAACTCCTCCTCCTTCCCAATCAGACACCAAGACTGCGAAAAGGTGGCTGTAGATCATTGTCAGTGGTGCTTCGACTTGAAGCACGCCAACATTGCTGACTTAGTTTAGGACAAGCTCCACGTCAGTGGGAGAGTTTTTGATTTTTAGATCAAGCAACAATGTACATAAAGGGCCACTGAGTATTTTTAGATACTCAGATTATGATATTTCAATGAGGCTATAAGTCTTTTCTAAAGGGGCATTCTTGTAATTATAAAACAAGATGATAAACATAAAATCAAATTAAAAAATTTCAAGTTCGTGCTTGCAGCTTAAATTTTATACTTTAGCATGGATCCAAACAATATTTATCAATGTAGGTGATAATTAAATTTATAACACCATAGTTATTGAACCATGTATCATGTATGGTGGGCAATTTTTGTACGTAGTTTGGAGCCCAATTCCAGTTGCCCACATGCTTGAGTCTTGCACCAGAGGTCGTTCCCCATTCCCATGCTACCAAATCACATGATGGTTCGAAGTTGAGTCATTTTCCCTCGTGAATAGTGAAAGTCTGAACTCTGTGAAGTAATATAAAAATGGACCATTAACAACCTAATTTTAATAATGGTTTTATTTGTTATAAACCATGTCATCACTGTAATTCAATAAGTTAAACTGATGGATATTACATAAAACAACGTGGAACTGTTGTGTTTACTGAGTAAATTACTTTTCTTCTTTATACTATGTATCACCACATTAGCATATTATAATTTATCTTGAAAAAAATACTACAGTTTGTGTTTAAGATACTCCACTCTTTGTTTAATAAATGTTGAGAGAATGAGTGCAAAACTCATTTGTAGTAACACTAAACATTCAATGAAGGTCAATAGGGTTATATTGTTCACAGTTTGTTACAAAGCAGGCGTAAACTACATAGTTAACAAACTCGCTAATCCGGATAATGTTTTGCTTTGATATTAATCATAGTACAAAATCTTGAATTAATTTTAAAACAATAAAATTAGGATATGGTACGATTTTATGACATCTAAGGTAACGTAGTGTAGCGACCATGCATGTAGCGTGCCATCCCTTCATAGTTTATTACCATTAGTGGTCCCCACTGAATCTGCTTAACATGTCACATGTGTCCACAATGGAATTGCCATACTGATATCCAATAATGGCTGCAAGAGAAGAATCATCACATGCACACGTCGCAAGTACACAATCCTCGAGGATAACGTTGGCACCATACACAAGTGTCATATGGGTTCTAAAACTTAGTTGCTTGTTGGTACAAAATAGTAGTTCTGGTGCACTTTTTCTTTTATCTTATTTGTCAGTCAAATTTTTTCTTTTCAATTATATTATTTTTAAAATAAATAGTCTTTTTTTTTTCTTAAGATGTGTAAAGGATTTCATAAATTTGTTTATGAAAGATGAAAATTTAATATTAGTTCCAAAAAGTATAAAAAGTGTGACAAAATCATCTTTATATTAACTTCCATCCGTTACTGTTAATGAAAGAACCTACGTGATACAGAGAGACGAAAACGTCACAAAAATGATTGTCAATATGGCTGCTTAATAGATTTGGACGAAAATATCAGTAAGTTAATATTGAAAGAAGATGTCAGTAAGTTACCATTGAATCAAAATGTTAGTAATTTTCTATTGGACCAAATTGTCAGTAATTTTCTATTGGACCAAAATGTCAGTAATTTTCTATTGAATCAAAATGTCAGTAAGTTATCATTGGACCAAAATGTCAGTAATTTTTTCATTAGACCAAAATGTCAATAATTTTTTTTGGATCAAAATGTCAGTACATTTTCATTGGACCAAAAAGTTATTAAGGAACCATTTGACCAAAATGTCAATAATTTTCAATTGGATCAAATGTCAGTAATTTTTTATTGGACCAAAATGTCAATTCATTTTTATTGGACTAATTTTTCATATTCCAATTTGTTTCATTTAAAGGTAAAATATAATTTAAGTGTAAATCTTTTCTCTTTTTTTAACATTGCAAGCATAATAATAACATTACAATAATCATTTAAAAAATAATAAGGAAGCAAACATAAGTTAAAAGAAATATAATAATAACCATAATATTGATTAATAATCATAATAATATGTCACAGTAGTATATGAATGTTTATTTTGGATATTTTCTATTATGACAGACAAATTATGATTATTAATCAATATTATAGTTATTATTATATTTCTTTTAACTTATGTTTGTTTTTTATTTTTAAGTAATTATTGTAATGCTATTATTATACTTGCAACGATAAAAAAAATGCGAAAAAATTTATCCTTAAATGAAACAAAATATGGGGTATAACAAATTAGTCCAATAAAAAAATATTGATATTTTGGTCCAATAAAAAATTACTGATATTTTGATCTAATGAAAAATTACTGACATTTTGATCAAATTGTTACCTAATGACATTTTGGTCCAACAAAATATACTGACATTTTGGTTCAATCAAAAAAAAGTTATTGACATTTTGGTCTAATAAAAAATTATTAACATTTTAGTCTAATAATAACTTCCTGACGTTTTGGTCCAATAGAAAATTACTGACATTTTTGTCCAATGGTAATTCACTAATATTTTCGTCCAAAATCTGTTCAGCAGTCACGTTGACAATCATTTTTATGATATTTTCGTCTTTCTGTGTTACGTAAACTCTTTCATTAACGATAATGGACGTAAGTTAACGGAAGGATGAATTTGCCACACTTTCACGGACTAAATTTTGAATTTTCATTTTTCCTAGACAAATTTGTAGCATTCTACACATTCAAAAATGAAAATGATTATTTACCCTATTTTTATTTATAAGATTCAAATTCAAAATTTATTTAAAAAAATTATATCCTATATATCAACGACTTACTAATATGATGCACTTCTTAAACTCATGCAGTGAAGAACCTTCATAGAAATTACTTCATATTCGCCTCATCATAAATGAAAGTGTTAGATTCCTAGTTTGGGAATTTTTAAAAAATTCACTATGGGTCCAACTCTTGAAATCACATGGACAGGGTCAGATTTTAACTACATATATATCATATAGGTGGCAGCAGCTTTGCACTGTTGTTTTGAGAGCTTTCTCGGATTCCCCTGTGCCCTTCTAAAAAAAAATAATTAGAAATGGAAATAATTTAATTAGATAAATCACTCTAGATTTTCAATATTTTTGGTCATAGCCTAGTAACACATGAATCCGAAAAAAGGAACATGTAGGTCAACGCGTCAATAGCATATTTACTATTTAGGTCCGAAAGGAACATGCATTTAGACCTACCCAAGAAAACACCTTCAAGAACAGATCTAAATAATGAAGCATCTTAAGTTTGTTACAAAAGAAAAAAAAAATGTACATAGATATAGCTCACATAAATTGGTTGAATTTAGAACGAAAAAAAAAGACTTGCTCTTTTCAATCATAGTTGTCAAGAATTTCAATCAATACCACTCTGGTAGTTTGGCAAACTGCATTATCAAAATTTAATCTCTCAATAAAATTTGAAACTACTAACATTGGAGGAGGATTGAATCTGAAGAGAAAAGTGTAACACATTTTCTTTTTTTCACACACACAAAAAAAGAGAGAATCACAAGTTCTAGCTTTTACTTACACATCCTAGTATACATTTCTATACCCTTGTTATACACAACATATCGCACAAAGAACTTTTCAGGTGCCTTTATATGCATATAAGAATGTTCAGGATTTTAAGAAAATTTTAATTTTTTCACATCAATGAATATGGAGAACCAAAAAAAACCATTGAAATTCACATTGGTTGATGTTGGAGACTCAGTTTTGATTTGGAGAGTGTATACTCATACGCTCGATGCAACCTTTTTCTGAATCTTCTGAGGTCTAACATGACATTTTGGCTGTCAAGATAGATCTTCTTTGTGTATTCCCACCCCTTCTTGTTAATGCTTGTAGGGTCTCTCAGTATAGGATCATTTTTATCATATTTCTCATACAAAGTGCTCTCTCTAGGCAAAATTTGATAGCCAATGTATTTCAATCCAAGCTTCCTTGCTGGTTCCCCATAATAAGTCTCTGCAGCCCATGTGGTACCAAGAGGAACCACTTGAATAAACACAGAACCAGGTCTCAGGAACAGAAAATGTGTCATAGCTGCTCCATGAACACCAATCATGACATCACTTGCATTGAGAGTCCCATAAATCTTTGCCATTTCTGTTGTTCTGTCAGGCTTCAAAACTTGCACCAAAAACCCAATTTCCTTTGCCATCTTCACAAGCAAATTCTCATTAGTTATAGCTCTTGAACCACTTCTAGAGAGAATAACCAACTTAGGCTTCTTCATTGGATTTTCTTGCACTTGTTGCCTAATAGTTATATACTGTTGTTGTGAGGCTTCTGATGATTCAGATGAAGAGACTTGTTCTCTCAATTTCTCTTGTGCTTTCCTTTCTTCGTCTTGAATCAGCCCCTTGATCCTTGGCCAATAAGCTTTATCCAAAAGGTTTCTAAAATCAGCAATGCTCTTGTTACCCCTCATCAGTGCAGAATCCACAGTTAGCTCATCATGGATTCTGAGACCAACTATTGCTTCTGTGAAGCAATGAGTTCTATTGTCTCCTTGAAAATCAATTGGCGGAAAATCCGATAGGTGAGAAAGGATATCTCCATACTTCATGATCCACCAATTATGATACTCAAGAATCACAAACACGACCTTCTTCTTGAAATGCTGAGAAGTAATGTATAAGGGTACGATTCCATCATTGAATTCATGATAAACATTGCCAGTGTAGCCCCCATTTGAGAAGAACACTGCTGGAACATCATGTTGGACATCACAACCTCCAACACTACCTGAATTCACTTTCTTCGAGACGAGGTTTAATTCATCAATGGTGTCCATAACACTTGTCTCCCATTTTCTAGTATACGGCTTGATCTTTTCATGTTGGAGTTCTTCTTCAAAATTTCTCGAAACATTGTTGTTGCTCCTTGAATTGTAGAGGAAGACCGAAGAGGAAGCAGAGTGTGTTCTTATATCACCTTTCATCACACAGAAATCAGAACGATAACCACTTCTATCACAACATATAGTTCCTGCAACATCAAAGAAGCACAAAACACTTTTAGGAGCAAATAACATGGAAACAAGTCAAACAACAAAACAAACTTAAATTTCTAAAACTTATTATTAAAAAATAAATCAATTATTAAAAGTTAAAGCCAATCAATCACAAAATCAACTTTAGTCAAACACACCAATTCCATTACTTTGCCAAGTTAATTTTGTTAGCTATAAACTAAACCAAGGAAAATCGATATGATTACCCTTTTTCAATTATTATGTTTGATAATCCACGTATAAAAACAAAAGCAAAGAAAAAAAATTGTAGAATGAAAAGGAACAGGAATAATACTTACCAGTAGAAACAGAAGAGCATGAAGAATTATTTGCACCAACCCCATCTTGTTTCAAATCATTTTCAGTTGCGGGAGAGTCTGAAAAGCAGGAAAAGAAAATCAGCACAAATAGTAACAAAGAGACAGAGAGAAAGAAAAAAGAAGGAACATGGAACTAGGTGCTTACACAATAGAGATAGAGGGAAAGAAGGTCCAAGGAAAAGAGGAGCAAAAACATAGCAGCAAGAGAGGAAGGTGATGAGGAAGAGAAAAGACAACAACTTGGGCCTTGTTCTCTTGTAGTAAGCAGAGGATGAACAATCCAACGTGATGTTGTTCTGTGACTCTTCGTCTTTGATGATGGAGTCTGTGTTGTTGGCCTTTCTGGGTTGATGGGAGCGGTGATAGTGGACCATGATGGTGTCCAAAGTTGCAATATTTGTCAGTTTTCACGGTGTCAGGTTGAAAGAGAGAGAGAGAGAGAGGGAGGGAGGGGGGGGGGGGGGGGGGGGGGGGGGGGGGGGGGGGGGGGGGGGGGGGGGGGGGGGGGGGGGGGGGGGGGGGGGGGGGGGGGGGGGGGGGGGGGGGGGGGGGGGGGGGGGGGGGGGGGGGGGGGGGGGGGGGGGGGGGGGGGGGGTGTTGGAACTTATGAAAAAAGTAGTAGAAAAGGGTTGCACCACAAGAACTGGGAAGATGTGCAAAGACAAAACTCTGTTTACTCAAAGGGTGTTTGCCTGTATCTAGAGAGCTAAAGGGTGTTTTTTTTTTGTTTGCTTGTTGAGAGAAGAAGGTGGTGGGAGATGGAGGTAGAAGAAAGTGGTTTGTTTTGTGATGGCTTTTAGAAGTTTGTGTATTTATTTGTTATGGGTTAAGGAAGAGAGAGAGAATGTAAGGAAGGAATAAAGGAAATGAGCAAGAAGAAGAAGAAGAAGAGAAAAGGATGCGTGAAAAGGAGGCTTTGGTTTCTTAAAGTTGAAGTGGCTGGCTGGGAAGACGAGTAGAAAAGAGAAGAGAAGACGTAGTAGTATTTGATTTGGTGAGGGAAGTAACAGGGTTGGTTTTTATTTCTTTCTATGTTGTGTTATTGGCAATGCCAACAGGAAACAGGGCAACAGTCAACTTCGTCAGACGCGGTTCAATCAATGAGTACCACGCGGCTAACCAGCCTAAGCTAAGCTCTCTACAAATACAAATATACTACTCGCTCCCTTCTTATTTATAACAAAGTTACAAATGGTATTTATTTATTTTTATAAGATTTAATTTATATAATCCATGATATCTTTTTATTAATTATTATTATTATACTAAAAATATTCTCAATTAAAAGAAAAAAGAATCTATTAATAAATTATTAAAAGAGAAAGAAGTATTAATGATAATAGTAATTTTAGAAAAAGTTATAAATTTGTGACAAATTTATTATTATAAACTATATTAATCACTTTCTTTAATATTGATGAATTAGATTATTTAGTCTTATATATAAAAATGGAAGGAGTACATATTATGCATATTCTTCAACCATCATACTTTCCATTAATTTTTATATATTTTTTTAAATTAAAGATCGCATATGTTTTTCAATT
>PYAF01003400.1:208996-245067 GCA_007407185.1 Glycine tomentella | reverse complement strand
ATATGTAATTAAGTATAATTACATTTTTCTTATAAATTATAAAATATATTGTGCTATATAAATATTAGTTGAAACTGTAGATATTTATTTTTCCTTGACTACTTGATAACTTCTTGTTAAATCATCTTAATGTTTTAAAAGTTTATAAAGTTGATAACTTAGTTTAAGACTTATAAATCATTAGTTGAAATTTATTAAAATTATAAATACGTAGTGCAATAATTAACATAATAGTATTACATGAAAACTGTAAGCTCAAAAAATAGTGAAAAGAAAAATTATAACTAAAATAATTTACCTTATTTATAAAAATAGAGAAAGTAAAGACATAAATTATATTAACATAATAAAGATGATCACTTAACATGTTGTAACTGATAAGAGGTTATTTTAGTTTAATCAAAAAATTTGAAAGTTTGAATACTAACATGTATTTGTACTAAATACTTGAGGGAGAGTTTTGACTCTATGCAAAATACAATTAGTTTATAAAAATAAAATAAAAATAAAAAAAGAGTTACAAATTCACTTAAGTAACTTATAAATTACAAGTTAATGAAATGAGTTTTAGTTTCAAGAAAATTTTATCAAACACCTTAACCTGATCAGCCAACAAGATTATGAGTTGGTCAAATGAACTAAAAACAAACTTATTTAAGGTATGTTCAATCTTTAAAAAAAAAAAAAAACATGCAAAGACACCACCATAGTAAAATGAATCTTATCTAAAGCAGCATCTCTTTGGCTCTTACACTCAATTGTCTACAACACGCCAGTAATGTATTAATCAAAAAGGTCAAATTCAAGGAATCATGAGAGGGCATCAACCAAGCCCATGGAAGACGAAAAGAAGGAAAAACTAAGAAAACTTAAAGGATGGGAGAATGAAGAAATCCTCAAAAGTAAATGGGGATTAAGTCCCATTACAAAAAAAAAAAAAAAAAACTATGTAAAATGTTCAATCTCTTACGCATTTATTGGAAGAAAAAAAAAACACTTCTTTTATTTTAGGACAGTCTCTTTCTTTATCTTTAAAAAAGGGAAAAATTTAATTTAATACAAATTAAATAAAAAATTAGGAAAATGGTGTAAACAGGGCCAATATTTAGTAATCTAGGGCACTCAAATATGTCCAAATGGGACGTGTTTAAACATGTCCAAATGGAACGTATTTGAGAAGGTGATGACACGTGGTAGCAAAAAAAACGAGGCGCGATGTGCACGAAAACTTTGAAAGACTATAACTTTTGATTAGGATGTCCGATTGAGACGAAACTGGTGGTCACGCGCTCGAAATTGAGAGGAGAAGTCGCTGGCAAGTCCCTGAAAAGTTTTTTTTCCCCAAAAGAGGTTTTTAAGTGCCCCAAAATTGCGATTTAATCTTCGGAGCCCTAAATTTTTTTTTGTTTTATGATATTTTATCTATTCAATTAGTGAATTGCAAGCTATTTTTTATTTATCTAATCACTTCTCTTAATTTCGAGCATTTTGACATAAAATACATCTTCATTGGACATTGCTACGAGAAATTACGACTGTTCAAAGTTATATGCATATTTATTTGGTGTCTTTATATGACCTAAATACTAATCAGTCATTAATTTAAGTGAAATTGAACTCAATGATCTTAAACAAAGTCTTAAGATTTGAGCATATGTTTTTAGTTAGATGTTGAATTATATATTTAATTGATTATCCATCATATTATTTATCACATGTATCATTGTTTTTCTTTTTTTCCTTCTTATTCTTATTTTTCCTCCACCCCAATTTGGGTGGACTTTTAATTTATTTTTACAATTCGAAAATAGTATGCTTACAGTACATATGAGTTGGGTCCTCGGCATAAGAGGTAGGTAGCATAACACTTGCAATAACATAGTATAAGTAATTCTGTGGTATTATAAAACTTAAAAAATTAAAATAAACAACCTATTGAAGCAACCGTACACTGTGGATACACTTCATATTCCAATTTGTAAATATCAACAAAATTTATTATACAGAATTTTTTTTCTCGATAAATAAAAAACCTTTACGTGCCCTTATATTATATGTCAAGTAACACGAGTCGAATAAGATGAAACAAAATATTTATTTTCATTCAAGGACTTATTTCTTCTTGTTAAATAATAAGAGAAAATCCTGGAAAAAGAAAAGGACAAAAATAAACACGATGAGCATAATCCATATATATTGTATTTATTTGTTTAAGGGCATAAGTATATTATATTATGTCTAAAAAAAAGTAGATTATATTATTTATTATAGTTCGAACCTTCTTGTTCTTGCCCAGTGGGATTTTAAAATTCTTTTCTTCGTTGACATCATTTCGTTTCTTTGCGTTTCGCATATGGAACATTATTTAACGCGCCTTTACGAGCGTGAGCAGCAAATTAATATCCATGTCATTTTTCTCTTGTTAGTTCAAAATTGAAGGTAGGTCAAATTTATAATCAATAATTTATTTTCTACGTTAATTTGTTGTCAAACCAAACATGATTAATTTTTCCATCTTATCAAATAGATTGGTTTGCTTCCATGGCGAATTCAAACATATCTGAAAACCAAAGGGTCGCATTATATAAAAAAATAGTAACTATTTTTTTTAATTTAGATTTTTAAGCTTTCCAACATTGACTAAGCACATGCCCGTATTATCTTCAATTATCTGCTAGTTATTGTTTACTTTTATTTTTATGACGTGAGATATATATCTTTTCATTAATATATATGGTTTGCAATCAATACAAAAAAAAAAATGAAAATAAGAAGATAAAAAGGTTTAGATCATAACAATGAAAACACAAAGTTTAACTTGTTTGGGAGATGCTTGTGGGGCTCCATATACCTCGTGTAAATTGTTTTTAGTTGTATTTTGGTCTTTGGGTTTTGTTAGTTAATTTTTCAAATTTGTCCGGAGATGTTATGGTTTTTCTAAAGTATTTTGTTGTGAGGGGAAAGTTTGGATAGCGACTGTATTGAAATTTAATGGCTACTATAAGAATTATCTATAATGAGTGTGAGAATTTTACCTAGCAAATGAGATACAGATAACTAATTATAAAAAAAAATCAGTTATAATTATGAGTATTGGTATTATATATAATATCTAACTCTATTCATACTAATACAATATATTTAACCCATTTTTGAATATATTTTTTATTATAAATATTCATAAGAGAAAAAAAGAAGAAGATTAAAAAACTGAGTTTCTCCTCTAAGTTAAAATTAATTCATGCACTGTCTTTTATGAAAATAATCTCATTTAGTTTCATTTGTTTTCTTTTTTATCTTTTCACTTTTCAATGATTTATTATTTATCCAATAAAATATATGACCGTGTGTTTTTTAAAATTGATCTGAGCAAAATATTATATACTAAATAACAATTATATTCAACCAAAGAGGATGGTCTAGTGATCACTAAACTAATTTGCAAGATGAGAATATGTAAGGATGTTCTCAAATGAGAAGTCTCTAGTGAATCTTGTTATAAAAAAAATCTTAGAAAAGGGGTAAATTGGTATTAGCACCCCAAGGGTTACATTTGAAGAAGAAAATTTGTAGATATACATAAAAATAAATAAATCAAATACTATAATCATTGGAAATACGATAATCTTTTTTTTTTATGATAAAAAGAAAATATGATGGTCACATATATAATGATAACATTTTATATATGAATACATTACTGTGCTCATTGTTTTAATGTTATCATTTTCAGTGTACACAGTACACCTAGAAAAAAGGTGAATATAATGAAAAATAATACACACATAAATACTTAATAGTTAATAATGAAATTAAAAGAAATATAAAGATACATTAAATATGTTAAGAAAAAATATACTGATATCAAACATAATAAAAGAGAAATATGAATATGAGTAAGAAAGAAGATAAAATAATGGCAATAGGAAAGTTAGAGCCATCACCAGAAGGAGCAACCGCCGCTGATAGCAACTACTGGCCAACACGGAGACTGTTTCTAAAGCCAGCATGACAGCATCCATCAAATATTATAAACACTCTCAGTTCTGTCAAAACAATGGATTGTGTTATCTATCGATAGAAGAAAACGGATCTTATTCCGTCCCGTTATAATTATTGTCGTATAAAAAAATTATTCTAAAGTAATTATTATTTTAATTTTTTAATATAATATTAATCGTATTTTTATTTATATCTCTTATAATATTAACATTAACGATGGATAATAAAATTTATAAATGAATTAATGATAACATAAAATTAATTTTGTAAAATTTCTATTTTTTAATGTATAAAACAACCTAAACCAATTATTATTCTAAAATTGATGGAGTAATTAATAGTATGTGAAAACAACTGATTATTCTATCTACGGATGCAAGAAATTGGATAATAATATGTTTTTGTTATTTGATTATAGAGAAAAAAGAAAGACAAAAAATTTTAAAATAAATATTTAATTTATTTCTTTTTTATTTTAAAATTTCTCCCGTTCTTCACGCTTCCTTCACTATACCTAACATGAGTAGAACATGTACAGCGATTAAAGTGACCAGAGAACAGCGATTTAAAGGGTGGCAATTAAATTAATTAGTACAAAAAATAAAATAAAACATAGAAAGAGCCTGCAAAACGATACCTGTAAACAGATAAATTTAATCATTAAAAATAAATAAATTTAAGAATAAACACTAAATTAGATTTCCATAAAAAAATATTTGATTCTTTTATTGATCATAAATAAATATTTGATTCAATTTAATTTCCAAAATGTTCATTAAATAGTTTCTCAGAGTTATAAATTTATGATATTTTAGTCTTTTAATTACTTTATATTTTATAATATATATTTAATTTTAAAAAATTTATATGTATGCTAATTTAATTTCTGAAAATATTAATGATTTAATAATCTCTAAAAAACATCAATTGAATAATTAAAATGCCTCGTAATTATAATCTATTTTATTGAATACCTTATATTTTTAATATTGAATTATTTTAAAAAAGGTTATATGAATTTGAGAATTAGTCTTAGAATGTGAATTATAAGTTTAATTTAATCTTACAACTTATAAAATAAGAGTTATATTTTATATTTTTATTTATATACACTGATTTTTATCATATATTATTAGTTGATATGAAATCTTTAACCACAATATCAACGCAAGTTAGATCTAATAAAAGAGATTAATTCTACACACCATAACAAATTGAAGTTTAAATCTCTATTTGAAAAGACTAAAAAAATCCCATAAATTTGGGAAACCTCATAAATTGTTCAAACTTCAAAAGCAAAGTAAAGGACACGCTAATTGAGGTACTGATGCCCGGATATATGAAATGCGGTGACTACGGGACAATAAATCAATAATACCATTCTTTTCGTCGCAAACTTTAGTTTTACATCAAAAGTCTAAACTTTTAGGAATCATTTCTATATCTTTTTTTATTGTAATATCTTTTCAGTATTTTTTAATATTTTAAATAATTATTAAACAAAAGGTAAATATATTTAATATCTTAATATATAAAATGCGTTTCATTTTTATTTAATAACGAGTAAAAACAATAAGTAAAAATATATTACAAAGAAAATTTAGAACTATTGATTAATTACAGAAATAATCATTTAGGTGATTTATGAAATTAATTAAATTATTTATTCATATCACTTTGTAATCATTTTTTTATATTATATTCAGTGAATTATTTCATATTGAAATATGATGGTCGAAAAAAAAATATTGAGTCATACTTTTCTCCTAATATTAATGTTCAAGCCCTTTTATTCAATAAAATAAAATGTTCGTGTTTCTTTGGGCTCTAGCGAATTATATTGATAGTTCTACATTAAGCAGTGTTCAAATCCCAACTAGAGGAAAATTTGTGCTTGACTTGACCATATAAAAACCTCCGTTCATATATATTATAACAGAAAAATAAAAGAATTATTATATACGAATAATACTTTAACTAATATTTTATATAAATAAAATCTGCAATATTCTTAAATACAAAAATTGTATTATTATTAGAACATATAAAATTAATATTAAAAGAGATAAGATGTTTTAAAAAATATATTTAAAAATGCTCTCATAAAAAAGAAGGTAAAAATATTTTCATTAAAGAATACCAACTAAAAATGATCTTATTCAATATAAGTATTTTAAGTTAATTAAATAAAGAGAGGGATTAAAAAATAAAATTATTGAAATAATTTTTATATTTTAAGAAATATTAATGTCGTATATGGGGACACGAATATTCTTAACACGTGATAAACTAAAAATTGAAAATTTGAAATGTAAAAAGTAATTAAAGGTATGTGGAGAATAGACAGAGACCATGATCCTCATAATGTCCATGAAAACGTGGGAAAGTGGATATATATAAGGGCTAATAAGTGCAAGCTTATATAAATAAGATTTTTCACAATGTAATTTAGTGGTTTGACCAACTCAATAAAACTTATTATTTCTAGCATTTTTATTTTTCACTTTTCATTATTTGAAAAAACATTTTATCTTGCATTTATAGATTTATTTATCACTTTCAACCATTTACAACACGTTCTTTACTGCAATCTCATAAAAATAGTATAACGAAGCCAACTTTATTTTTATGACAGTTAGAAAATTCTTTGGTGGAGTGAACTAGGAATTATTCTTATAATCGCGTTAGTAATTGGTCGTTTTAACTGTTGATTAGTTGAATATCTGCATAAACATTTAATTATATTTTAACCACTATTATTCTTATACTTGCTTTCTATTAACATTTTAATTTGTCGTTAGTAATTGCTTTCTATTAACATTTTATATTTATTTATAGATGAATTATTTTTTTCATTATAAGTATTTTCATTTTCAGTTTCATTAGATATTTTTCACATTAATATCTTCTCCATTAAATCTTAAAAATAAATCTTAATATATTTATGTTTAATTGAACTTTACAGTGCATTATACGGATGATGTACTAATACTAATACGTTAGGAGCCTTTAACCTTATTTCAACTCAATAAGTTTTTATTTAATAAAACATGTAATTTTTTTTATGTTTTTTAGTGTGTTGATCTAAATTATTTATACTTAAAAAAATAAATTTTTGTTTATTTTAAAAAGTAAATCTGATCTATTTCTTAAAAAAATACTTATATTTATTTAAAAAAAATACTTACTTTAAAGTTATTTATTTTAAATTTAAACAAACTCATCCAATTAATACTTCCTATCTAGCTTTGTTTTCTTTCCTCAGGGATAATAAAAGCAATCAATTGCCATTGTTTAAAATCGAAATGTCCTTGACTAGCACAAAAATTATTCTGAAGGTTTTTTTTACTGAAAAATAGAGCAAACGAAGACAAGATAATCATAATGCCGAACCATAGTGTGTGTGTGTATATATATATATATATATGCATGAGTATTACTATATAGCATGCCACCGCTCACGAAGCGGCAAAATGTTGAAGACGAGATGCGATGATGGCGGCGTCCCTTCGCCTACTCTTTCTCCCATTGTTTTGACTTCAACACAATTTGTCGTTGAAAGTAGAAACAACAATGCAACATTTCCCTTTTATAATAGCATAATTAATTTATGTTTCTCTCTCTCTCTCTCTCTCTCTTTTAAGACACTGCAAGTAGCTTCTTTATGAGAGAAAAAAATCTTGTTCAAAGTCACATGATGATGAGATCGGTGTGATGTGAAGTATAGATATATAGCATGACAAACATTAATCTAGGGCATTTATCATCTCTTGTTAACTAATCATTTTTACTTAAATTTCTTTTTTTAATAATCATAGCTCGAATTTAATTACAGACATGTTAAATATGTTTATCTCTTTTAATATAAGATGAGACAGATTCAAAATGTATTAAAAAAAGATTAATTTTTTTTACATAATTATTTAAAGGAATTTGTTAATACACACATTCACTTTTTTTAATATGAGTGCATTAACAAGCTACATGTATTTTAAAATATCCTCTAAAGAAAACCATTTATTGATATATAATAAATTAGATATGTATCAATTCTCTTCTCTAAATGGATTAGTTTGTTTGAACTAAAAAATCATCTTTTTAAAACAAATCAGATTTACTTTAAAAAATAGAAAATTATCTTTTTATTAAAAAAACAGTTTAAACGAGAAAAAAACGTAAACCATCTAATTTTATTAAAAAAATGTTCTCTTTTAAATAAGCTTAAACAAACGAGCAAATTCATCAAACTATAATCATAACCATTTATGTGTATTATAGAGAAGAAAACCACTTGATTTTCAAACTATAATCATAACCATTTTATTTGTATTATAGAGAAGAAAGTCATTTGTATAAACGATGAATTGAAATATGATGAACCTTCGAAGGTTAGGAATGCTGATAAAAGCGCCATAGAAATAATTGTATTTGCATCTCAAAAGTTACATGGAGAAAATTATGGCCCAGAACATGCTCCTGAGTCCAAAAGATAGATGGATTTTGAAAATCCTCAATCAAACACTTATTGTTGAATATATTTAATATATATTAAATATTAATATATTTACATATAAGTCTAATAAGTTATTGTATGGTTATATGAACTTATATAGGTTGGACTTCAATAACTTGCAATATTATTAATATTTTTTTAAGCTGGAAGTAATACTGTTGAGCATACCACATCTAATACATCTTGGTGTAATACTTTAAGCACCCAACACCAAACTCTTCTCTCTCCCAAATCTCTTATCTTCAACAATCTTGAAGTATTAGCTTTGTGTATCGGATTTGAGTGAGTAAGGTGTTATTTCGAAGATCTTATCGAGAGGAATTCAAGGGTGTGATCACTTTCGTGTTTCGACAGAAGGATTGACCGGAATCTGATATTAAAAACTCTACAGCCGCAACCTTTGACTAGATCCTAAAAATTTCAGTCAATTTTATGAGTTGAAACCTTTTGGGTTTTGTTCTACTCGTTCGTTTTGACTGGTCATTTGCGTAAAACGGAGGTCAAACGAAAAAGCTTTAGCTGTTGGAAGTTTTTGCAGTTTTCCGGTCACTTTTCCGGCGACTGGTTTGTCTTCTCCGGCGAGCTTTCCAGCAACTTCGTCTTCTCTGGCTAACTTTTAGGCGACTAGTTTATCTTCTCTGACGACTGGTTCGTCTTCTCCGGTGAATTTTTCTGGCGACCAGCGACTTTCCGACGACCAAAAATAAGTGCTCCTAAAGTTTTTGGGCGTTCCGGATCCATTTTTGAGGTCAAATTTAACAAATTTCACCTCTATAGTGCTATTTTGGAAAGTTAGAATGTTTGGTATACTTTAGAGGATTTTAAGGTGCACTCTTTCTAACTCTTTTACTTTGATTAAAATGACAAACATAACTCCCATGATATCATAAAGCTGAAATCTTTTGATGTCACTGAATTTCATGGTTGGAAAATTTCATGTTCAATTTGGCATGAAGGAAAGTGACATATTTTATACTGTATTAAGTGATTTTGCATCTACTGTTGAAAGTGTGGATGAATATCAATGGATTAAAGATGAAGATTTTTGTAGAGATTACTTGTTAAACTCTTTAAATCCTCGTTTAGCTATGACTTATAGTGAGTATAACATTGCAAAAGAGATTTGGGATCACTTGAACAGTCAATTTCAAAAACAAGAGAGGCTTTCTAAGACTCTTCTAGCAGAAAAGTTCTTTGACTTTAAGTTCAATATGAACTCAAGCATCACTTTTCAATTAATTGAACTTGAGAATATGAGGAACAAGCTAAAAGAGGACAATTTTGATTTGTCTGATAATCTCTTTGTTGGTCTTGTGTTGAGTAAACTACCTGCTGAATGAAATTCTTTTAAGATTGATATGCACAGACTAAAAGAATAGATGAAACTGGATGAATTAAAAAGATATATTCATATTGAAGATCAAAACATTTGTAGGAAGAGTTTGGAATAAGTAGGACAACAAAAGTCAGTTGCCAACTTAGTTTCACATTCTTATAAATATCAGAAAAAGTCCAAGCCACCAAAAGATGAATCCTCTTCATAGTTAGAGGTCAAAAAGACTGTCTTCAAGAAGAAGAAAAAGGGCAAGTGCCATAATTGTGGAAAGTGTGGTCACTAAGCAGCAGAGTGTAAGCTACCAAAGATGTCAAAGAACAACACAACAAAATGAGGCTAATATGATAATTAGTGAATCTGAGCCTCAAACCTTCATTGGAATGATGAATAATGGAAAGGCCAGTGTCTCTTCTGAGTGGTGGTTGGATACTGGTGCTACATGTCATGTGACAAATGATGAGAATTTACTCACTAAGGTCATAAAAGTGAAAGACACCGTGGAAAATTGTAACGGTGGTGAGGCAGAGGTGATTTATGCTGGAATTGCTAATTTGGTGCTTTCTTCAGGTAAGTTACTAACTTTGAAACATGTTAAAGTAGTACCTTTACTTAAAAAGGATTTAATATCTATGAGTTTACTTGATAATGCTCGTATGTCTTGTTCAACTATGAATGGTAGAGTAACTTTATATGTTAACTCATGTTACTTTGGTTGTGCATTTATGATTAATGACATGTATAGATTGAGTTTAGATACCGATAGCATAAACTATGTTAGTTCTACTTTGATCCAAAATTATTACATAATAGACTTGGACATGTAAACTATAGGAAAATGCAACATTTATCTAAAACTCACAACATTTCATTCGATACTTCTATTCAATTTGACAAATGTGAAGTGTGTGCACAAACTAAGATCACTAAAAAAACCTTTTAAGTCGATTTCTAAAAGCACAACACTTCTTGAACTTATACATTTTGATCTTTGTGACTTTAAAAACTATGTTACCAGAAGGAGTCAAAAGTACCTAATCACTTTCATAGATGATTTCTCTAGATATTGTCATGTTTATTTGTTGAAATTGAAAGATGAAACTTTTGAAAAGTTTAAGATTTTAAATCTAGAGTTGAAAATCAACTTAATTTGAAAATTAAGAGGTTTAAGAGTGATAGAGGAGGAGAATATACAATGATTGGGTTCAAGGAATTTTGTGCGTTGGAGGGCATAATACTTGAAACTACTGCTCCTTACTTACCTCAATCAAATGGTGTTGTAGAGCATAAGAATAAAACTTTAATTTAAATGAAAAATTTTATGTTACTTACAGCTAACATGCCTTTCTCCTATTGGGGAGAAGTTGTTTTAACTGCTAATCACATCTTAAATAGGTTGTCACACTCAAAATTGTCTAAGACACCTTATGAGATATGACATAAACGCCCCTGTAGATATGATACCCTTAAAACTTGGGGTTGTGTTGCCTATGTAAGGATACAAGATACTAAAAGGCCTAAGGTGGGACCTAGAACTACTACTTGTGTATATTTAGGTAGTGCAGAAGATAATGCTGCAAATAGATTTTTGGATCTATCTACTAACATTGTGATAGATTCTAGAGATGCAGAATTCTTTAAGTATAAGTTTGTTAGCAATCTTTACTTGAAGGTTTTTGGATCTACGTATATGATTTCAGAATCTCCTGTAGAATCTGTAGCTTGTCTTTCTGACACTAATTTCACACAACTGGCTATTGAACCAATCCAAGTTAGAAAATCTACAAGATATAAAATTTCTAAAAGTTTTGGTGAGAACTTTGTCACTTACCATATAGAGGATGATCCATTCTCTTATCAAGAAGCAATGAGATCTAGGGAATCATTACTGTGAACAGAAGTCATAAATGGTGAAATGAGTTCTTTGCTACAGAATCACACTTGGAAGCTAGTCAATTCGCCAAAAAGGACTAAGGCTATAGGCTATAAGTGGGTATTAAAGAAGACACTAAATAATGACAAATCAATAGCTAGATATAAAGCACATTTAGTAGCTAAAGGCTTTGAACAACAGAGTGGAATAGACCTTTTTTTATGTTTATTCAACTGCATGTCATTTGTCAACCATAAGATTTTTTCTTGCTTTGACATCTATTGAACACTTTCTTAAATGGAAAGTTAAATGAAGAGATCTGCATGGAACAACCTGAAGGGTATGTCATGAAAGGCCTTGAGAAAAAGGTTTGTAAATTGAACAGATCTTTGTATGGTCTTAAACAAGCATCTAAGATGTGGCATCTTAAGTTTGACAAGGTGATAAAGAGCTATGACTTTTAGTCCAATTATACAGATAAATGCCTTTACTATCATTTTATTTCAAATAAGATAGTCATCATATGCTTGTATTTTGATGACATGTTAATTCTTGGCTCTAATCATTCTATAGTGAGTGATGTGAAAACCACCTTAGCTAGAGAATTTGACATGTAAAATCTTGGTATAGCTAATATCGTTCTTGGTATGAAAGTAAGCTTTGAAAGACAAGTTATCTCCATTAGCCAAACTCATTATATTGAGCAGCTACTTTCTACCTGACATACAGTGAGTGTAAACCGAGTGAGACAATATAACAAAAGACTAAGTCCTAATGAAGGGACCAATGTGGATCAGTAAAAGTACTCAAAACTGATAGGTAGTCTCATGTATGCTATGAGTTGCACTAGACCTGACATGACCAACTGCATGTTGAGTCGTTTCACTAGTAATCTTAGTAAAGAGCATTGGGATGCCCTCAGTAGGCTGATGAGATACCTTAAAGGTACTAAAGATTATGCTCTATGTTATTTTGATTATCCTCCAACTGTGGATGGATATTCTGATGCCTCATGGTGTTCAGAAATTGGAAATAGTAAATCCACCAATGGATATATATTCACTCTGGGTGGATCTGCTGTTTCGTGGAAATCCAAAAAATAGACTTGTATTGCGTTGTCATCAATGAAATCAGAACTTTTTGCTTTAGTCTCAGTTGGTGAAGAGGCAGAGTGGATAAAGAATTTGATTATGGATATTCCTTTGACTCAACTAAAGATTAATTCTTTAAATTTATTTTGTGATAATCAAGCAGCAGTCCAAGTCGTAAAGAATGCTCTTTTTAATTCAAAGAGAAGACATGTGAGACTGAGACATGCGTTGTTGAATTATCTGAGAGAACAAGGAGTTATCACTTTGGTCGATGTGAGATCGAAGGATAACATGACCGATGCTCTCACAAAAGGTTTGCTAAAGATCGATTATTCAAAACAGTGGGGGAAATGGGGTTAAAGACTATGTAGACAAGTCTTAATTATCATTTACTTACCTTTCATTGTGTGTTTTGAATTATCGAATTTTCTTTTGTTGGTCAAATGATAAGCACAATTTATATGCTTCATTGATGTTTGTGGTTGCTAATTATTTTGAAAAGGGTGAATTATCTCATTCTAAACTTGATGATACAATCCTACCAGGTTGGCATATCCTTTTGGTTAAATGATCTCATTGCAAACTTGATGAGATGATTTTAATCCAATATCTAGGAAGCTTGTGTCATTCCAAACTTGATGATACAATCCTACCAGGTTGACCTATCCTTTTAGTTAAATGATCTCATTCCAAACTTGATGCTAGATTATTTGACTTTAAGGAATTAGTAACTGTGACATTCCAAATTGAAACATAGAAATAGTTGATTATATAAGAAGTCTATTGTTGTTGTTCTTAATTGAAACTTGACATTACAAGACTAGGTTATTGTAAGTGATGTGACTACTGGTCTTATTCTGTGAAACGAGACAATCGTTACTCTTGTACAAATAAACTTAAGTTGATGATTCTTTATAACTTAAACTATTTAGGTCGTGTTTATAATTTATGAAACTGGCTTGATGCTTATAAACATGATATTATGATGCTTTATGACATTGATATATGTTCTTCTCTGCCTGATGATATGATGCTAAGTTCTTTTAGTAGAGCTAGACATTTTTAATAGTTTATTCAAATGATTTAATTCATGATAATATGAAATTCATATTTGACATTCTATAGGGGATGGTAGAGATGGAGGAGAGCTTAAGAAGTTGGATCCTTAGGAGGACAACCAACTTGATATATGAATATATCATTTAGAGTAGTAGGGAACTTGACAGTTCATTTGCTATTGCCCATTATGTTAAAGTCCATTTACTTGAGACTTACATTTTGGTATTTCTATTTTGTGAACATTGTGAGTATTATGCTTCTTTCTTATATTTGTAAGGCCTTAGACTATGTTGATTGTTATGCATATTGGTTGTGAACTGATTTTGAGATGTTGGGATTTGGATGAGTTTAGATTTAATCTAAAACTCTTGGTATTTATATAGTTATATTGATCTCAAAATAGATTCATGAGAATGATGATTCACTTTGTTTGATTGCAAATGTTGTTTGAGTTTAATGTTTTATTATTAAAACTCTTTGATTGATTCGAGTTGATTGTCTTAGATTGAATGTGGACGATTCATGTTTGTTTGAACATTATATTGACTGCCTTATTGGAATGTGTTGTATGATGAACACAGGAGAAGATTGTTGAATATATTTAATATATATTAAATATTAATATATTCACATACGAGTCTAATAAGTTATTGTATGGTTATATAGGCTAATATGGGCTAAAGCCCAATAGCTTGTTATATTACTAGGATTTTCCTAAGTTGAAGGTAACACTATTGAACATTCCACATCTGATGTCTCTTGATGTAATACTTCAACTACCCAACACTAAACTTTTCTCTCTCTCAAACCCTTTACTTCCAACACTTATCTCTTCCTAACTAATATGGACAATCAGTTGTTAACTGGGTAGAGTACAATAAGCATGGCACAAAAATAAACAATAAAAGCATTATTTCATTCATTGTAAATTTTGATGGGCATTAACAGGGTTCATATTTACACACTCCCAAGTCTATATAGCTGCCAAAATAGTTCACAATTCCAAAAAAGCACCAAATTCTTGTTAAGTTCTAATCTTTTGGAAACTTGCTCACAATCACATGCAACAGTTGGTCAATGGAAACTGGCAAGTGTCAGCTAGAAACCCTAGGTTGCTTGCATCCATGCTCCGGTAAAAGGTTATCAGATGCAGCTCTTTTTGGATTCAACTGAAAAACACAAAAGGTTATGAGCATCAAGCATAGGCATACCTAACTGCACCAAAACACATGCTCTTTAACCACCAAGTCACTAACCTTCTCCTCAGCATGCTCATAAATATGTCTTAGGAGGATATTTTTGGCTTCAGTACTTATCACTGTTGGAACAATTTTCAACAGGTTAGCAAACTTTGAATTAGAAAACACCATTGAGTCTACCGAAATAAAAAAAAAACAAAAACAAAAGTTAAGAAACTTGAAAAATACCAATGGAGCAAATGAACTAGAGTTCTTATAGAAGAACCATTCTACAAAAAAGTTCCTTAACCATTAAAATAATAACTTTCCAATTCAAAATGGGAGGTTCAAGTGTAAATAGAGAGATAAAATGAGACTAAAAAATAAGTTAAGAACTCAAGTTGAGTTTTAACATCGGAGTGAAAATAGTGAGTGTTCTTAAATCCTATGTGGCAACAAGGGACCCACTATATGAGAGTTAAGAACCCAAATTGAGTTCATATACATTGGAGATGCTCTAATATAAACTTGTGTGTGGCAAACAAAAAAAATAATTTTTAATAGATTTAATGCATCCAGTTCGGATACTCCTCCAAAAACATGATGAAAGGAATAATCCAAAGGAAAATTACATTTTTCCAACAGATTATCAATCAAATAAATACAGAGCAAAGCATTGCTACAGAAGTTAGTAGAAGAAAGTTATCCTGACTACCTTGATCAGGTGGTGGAAGGGTCCGGCTGTGAGTAGGATGGTAAGTGGCCGGCATCATTTTCTGTGTGAAAATAGAAATTTCATCTTCAGAAGGCGAATGGAAATATATCATTAGGTGATCCTTAATACATTTTAGAACAAAATAAGTAGCAAGTTTCATAAAAAGAAGTTGGCCTTAAATATGCTTGGTTTATCCATGACTTGGTTAGAAAGAAGGTAAGGAATAACAGTGACTCATTCAGTATGTTTATCTCCAAGATCAAATCTGTCATACTCATATTTGAGCTTCCTTCTTATCAAATGTAATCAATTAGAGAAGCACGTTACCTATTGTTAAAACATAAAACCAGAATTTGTATGTATGGTGTAAGCATACTTGTATGCTTCAGCAAAGGTATCAAATGAATCCAATGGTCTCCTTCATTTTCAAAATTCAACAGCTAAATTTCATGGGTAATATGTATTCGCTTGTAGTTTTGTAGATTAGCAATAATATAGTAAATTAGAAAATCTATTTTAAAGACAAGAACGACTACATTCATCAAAAGGTACTGTGAAAACAACTAAATTTGTGTCATGCTATCATGGAAACTGATAAAAGTAAAACACTTCTGTCACTGAAGATAATTGTTGCTACAATATTGTACAGAAAGCCAAGTTATACAGTACTATTTTCAGAGTAAAAAATGACAAGAAACAAAAAAGGAAAAAGAAAGCCATCGCATGCTGGAAAAGTTTCAAACTTTAAAATACTTTACAGAAACTTTGCAGAATAGCAAAAAAAAAAAAAAAACAGTATAGTTATTGAGATTAAATGGATAAGTTCCCACAGACAATGCTGCATATAACATCAATGGTGAAGACTTCACCCCAGGTACAACAAATTGCACAATGCTGTTACTCTATTGTGAATTATGACTATCCAAGTAGTAATAACAGTTAGAATGTCAACAAATACTCTACCTTTTGACAAAAAAGAAGCAAACTTAAAATTCTAAAGATTGTAAATACACATCTCTAATCTCTGACTCTACCATGTACCATCTTAAAAATTTAACAAATATTCTCAAATTTGAATGGTGGGATTCAAATATGCAAGTAGAAGAAGGTCATATGTTTATGGATAACTACCAAATTTTGTCCTCAAGGAGGTTGGGAAATGAATAAAAATAAGGCAAATATCCCTTCTTTCACTAATCTTTGAACCGGGATCAATGCAAATAGATAGTAGTAAACCAAAAACTCAGAATCATACACAATCAGATTTTTCAAAAATTGGGTGCATGTTTGGTTTTCAGTTGGAAATGTTGTGATACACATTCCAATGCAAATTCAACCGATAAAAGTAAAATCAACGCAAAAGCAAGGGTCTTTGTTGGTTGGAATAATTCTTTTGCCTCAAACGATACTTTTGCAACAGAAAACCAAACATGCTCTGACAAAGCATACATTTGCATACTTGGAATGAGTAATTATTACCAGGATTATCAATTTCTTAGACAACAACAGTAACTTACAGAAGAACTAGAAGGATCGGAAGGTCGAAGCTGACTGAAGTTGTGAGGATCATAGGATGGCCAATTACCAAGCAGAGAATCCATAGAGTGCTGGCTGATGCTCCAAATTCCAGAGAGAAAGAGAGAAAGAAATTAAGGCGTGAAAAAGAGGAAAAGGATGAGGAATGCAATGACACACTAGAAACAGCTGTTGTGGACTGAATAGTCTCTACTTCACTTCACATGTGTGCACTCATTACATAGGACACCACACCACTTGTCCTAACGAACTCTAAACCCCATTCTTCATTTCATTCCCACTTGCACTTGTTGCTCATAAACTGCAATTCATGGAAAAGGGACAAGTGAATACCCTTTTAAAAAACAATGAGAAAATTACCTAAAACTATCTTCCCAATGTATGAAAATTCACCAAAATTTGAACTTTAATTATCAATTAATACAGAATACAGATTATTAGGCTTACCATGAATTTATCAAAATGAAAACACACACACACACACACAAGAACACTGAAACCAATAAATTGAAGATCCACTATTTGTTGAATAAACCACCTGGTACTGGTAGGAGAAACCAATTGGAAAACAGCAATGGGGGCATATGTGGAAGCGTGAGCAATAATCAGAATCTAAACACAGCACAAGAAGTTGGGTGCAAAAAATTGGTGTGAGTGTGAGACATTACCTTGTGAAATTCTCAGCAGAGGAAATTTGAGATATCTCGGGAACGTGCTCAACTCAAGTTATGATTGTGAAATGAAAGGAAAGGGTGGGGCAAAATGAAAAGCTGAAAATTCCAGCCAGCCATTACCAATTGATCACTATTATAGTATTATTCAGTCCAAATTGCAAACTTAACCACCAAACCTATGGACTATATATTCCCTGCAGTACCAATATTGCCAACATTGTCCCAAATAATAAAATTAAGAGAGTGTGTTTTTTTTTTCCTACAAAAAGTTAACGTGAATTAAGTTCTAGAAATTGATTAGGATTATGACATACAATAAAGTTTAAAAAATGTGACATATTATCAATAAGATTCTTATATTAATAATAATAATAATTAAACTTATGTTTTTTTTAAGATATGAGTTTGTTATTTATTAATTAGATGAATCTTTATTGTTAGTTGTATAATAATTCATGGGAGCATATCTTTAATAGTGGAAAAAAATGACACTGCAGCGTCATAGTCTTGCCATTGCCACACCAGAAATATAGTCTTACCATTAATTTCTTAAAACTTTTATTTTATAATAAAATATTACCTTATAATTAATAAATTTTAGTGAAAGATAAGGATATTCTGTGGTAGTAACGTCACTTAAGAGGATGCATTCCTAGTAGTTCATGTATATCAAACATTAAAATTTTCTAACTTACCTGAAGTAAAAAGGTTAAATAACCTTATCACATGTTATTGGTGTAATGAATAGTTACAACCAACCAAATGTGATAAAGTTTTTTAATCTCATTTTATTTATGATAGACAGTTCCATCCAATATTTTATTATTTTTTTTCTATTACATTATATTAATTATTTTCCTTATTTCAAAGTAAGTGTCATGTTTAGAAGAAAAAATATTCTCAAATTAGTGTCATGTTAGTCTTTTGGTGTAATATTTATTTGTTGACTTTTTCATTAATATTTCTAATAAGTATCAGTTTAGTTTTTTAATGTAATATTTATATATTTTTTTAATTTTGTAAAATTATTATTTTTATTTATCTATTTATTAATTTTTCTGACTGTATAAAATAATTTAGGACAATACTTATTTTAAGTAAGAAAGAATATTATATTTACATTTTTTTTTACTTTCCCTCTTTAAATGCCACATGGTATTAGGTATTCATTAATTACTTTCCTAATTTTAACTACTCCTATATATTTACTTTATCTTTAATCTCTTTTTAATTCTATTTTATTTCTAGCTTTTTATTCTTTTTCATCACATTTATCATTTTTTTAATCTCTCTAAAGTCTAAACCAAAATAGAGTCTACCTTTATCTACAAGCTCCAACCTCTTTTTTTTCTTTTAAGGAATATATTTAGAATATTATACTTTCACTATTGACTTATTTTTAGATTTAGGTAACGAGTTTAAAATTATGGCTAAAATTATTCAATGGAAAAAAAAAATTGATGGCCATTTTTCATCTATGTTCTTCAAATCCCGCATGCAATTGACAACAAATAAAGCTCTAGCAAACCTGTGGTTTATTTCCGCAAGATGTTTTGATGGATTGGGTTCCACACACGGCACACGGGTGGGTCATCATCATGTTTGGTAAATTTGTAAATTAATAAATGAATACTTGTAAAACGTCAACAAACTCTTATCAATTCAAGCTATATTATTGGGTACCAAGATTTATTTGAGTTACTTTTCCTACAGTTATTGAAATTTTCTTTTCCAAAAATTGACTGCACCTTATTTAATTAGTTTGACCCTGAAAAATTTATACTACCTCCTTCCTTGTTACTTATGTCCACCCCCAATATAATGAAGTAGCTTAAATAACCCAAATAAAATGTCTAAATTAAGTTAATAAAATTGGGTTGTTGTTAAATACACCTTCCATTTTTACTTTTATTCCCCTTCCACTCTTTTTTTCAAGAATATCCTTTCTTTTTCTTTTAACAAGATCACTACAACCCCTTCTACTCTGCAACATGAGATAAAACTTAACACCTCCCCCCCTCCCCATAATCTATTATAATTACTTATAATTACCTAAATCAAACTCAAACTAGCCTTACAACAAATTAATTGGCATAATTTTACTCTCGATTTATGATTTGAATTGTGCAGCACCAAAGCTCTAGAACGTGTTGTTTCACTTTGATTTGAACTCACTTGATAAGGTTTTGGAGTTTTAGTGTTACTCATTTCCTTGAATGGGTTTGTTTGCATGTGTTTTATTCGGTGATGATGACAATGAGATAATATGGAATGAAAGAAAGGATAAAGGGGACAGAGAAGGGGGTGCACTAACTTCTGGAAAAAAAAAAGGATATAGTTGGAAAAGTAATGAGTGTAAGGAGGTGCACAAGTAAATATGGGAGATGTGTTTAGAAAAAGCCTAAAAATCAAACAATATTTTCGGCCCAACCTTGCTAACTGATTTGCCCCCATCTTAAGACACGTAAGCCCAACTCAACCAAACAATGTCACGATCCACTATCCTAATTTTTAAGTTTATTTAAATTTAAAATATTTTTTAAATCATTTATTTGTTAAATGTAACAAATGTTTTGTATGAATACGTTAATTAAACAAATATTTAATTTTTTTTTAAATGAGTGTAAATAATCTGTGGACTGTGTAAAACCCAATAGGCCTAATAAGTATCACTAGTACTATTAGACTATTCGTAACACTTTCTCCAATGATCTTTTAATACTATTTTTATTATTGTTATAATTTATTAAAATATAAAATTATGAATGAGATTGGAAAATAAAAAGAGAGACATAAATTTTTAATAAATTTCGATCAATAGTATATAGTGTTAAGAAAGGAAATGTTAAAGAATAAATTCTTTTGAATATACTTTTTTATTTATTGAAAATAATAATAAAAATTTATGGGTTTCAGATGATATATAATGTTTCTCTCTTGAATAACTTGAATGCACGGTTGTAACTTGTAGTCCAAACCAAGAAGAACTGAACAAAATAACTAAAAACTAACTAGACAGAATGGGATGTCCAAACCAAATCGAAAACGTTAATAAGAAAGGGGGAAAATGGTCCAAGTCACACGAAAAGCACATGACTTTCCTAAACCAGCACACGACGATTCAACCCGCTTCTTTAATGTCTTATTTAATTATTCACTAACCCCTTTCATTTGAACTATTTCTATAACATAACATAAAAAAGTGCGTGGGTTGAATTTGAACACCCCCGGCTTCAAGGAACTTCAATTCTCTCCTTCCTCTCCCTATTCATGTCACAACAAACCAAACAAAACCCTGCACGCTCCACTAACCTAATTCAAGCAACAACAACAAATCCATCTCTATGAGAAAGAACCAGTGAGTCTCTGAAAACCCTAGAGTGAGTGTGAGACAGAAATGTCTGAAACGTTCTGCAGCGACTGCAAGAGGCAGACGGAGGTGGTGTTCGACCACTCGGCGGGGGACACGGTGTGCTCCGAGTGCGGCCTCGTTTTGGAGTCTCACTCCATTGATGAAACCTCCGAGTGGCGAACCTTTGCCAATGAGTCTGGCGACAACGACCCTGTCCGTGTCGGTGGGCCCACCAACCCACTACTGACCGACGGCGGCCTCTCCACCGTCATCGCCAAGCCCAACGGTGGCTCCGGCGGGTTCCTGTCGTCCTCCATCGGCCGCTGGCAGAACCGCGGCGCCAACCCCGACCGCGGTCTCATCGTCGCCTTCAAAACCATCGCCACCATGTCGGATAGGTCAGTCAGACACACGCTCCACAGTTATTGGAGTTATAAGGGTTGGGGAGGGTGAGGTGATGGCTTGTTGGTTCGAATTTTTCCTACCTCTGACATTATAATTGTTTGTCATTAGGTTGTTTCTGACTTACCAATATAATAAAATATACTAAATAGACGAAAGAGATTGATGATTTTATCAAATTAATTTATTATTATTAAAAAATTAATTTTTTATTCATATTACTAATATTTATAAGTAATATAAGTATAAAATATAATTAATGTTGTATTAAAAAATTAAAATGATAATTATTTTAGAAAAAAAAAAATCTCCTGATAGGATGACTGTTATGACACGGAGGGATAACACTAACAACAAACGTTTGCATATATAATTTAAAACACTCCAGGATTATTTATTTTCATAATTTTTCATTTAAATTCACATTTATTTAGCTGACGTGCTGGTAAAATTTTCAGGTTGGGACTCGTTGCAACCATCAAGGTATGGCATATTGTCTTGCGTACTTTTTTTTAATTGTGACTTGACTTGCTACTTTTCATGAACCTGCATACTGGTTTGTATCATTTGGGATTTTAAATTGTTGGAGAAATCCTTTCTACGTGGCCGCATTGGTGTGCAATGTCAAAGAACACCATGAAATTGCGTCCACCGCCACTGTAGCCACATCGGCTGCATTTGTCCATAATTTCTCATAATATCAAGAAACACGACGAAATTGTGACCGCAACCATCTTTTCAAAACTTGATTGAGAGTGTAATTGGATGAAGAGTTTTTAATTATTGTAGTTTATCTTTCTTTGCTCAACATCAAATTTCATGTAAAGTTAATATTTGTACTCCTCTTATGTTGCTTTTGCCATTGATTTGAAGGATCGGGCCAATGAGATATATAAACGGGTTGAAGATCAGAAGTCTAGTAGAGGAAGAAATCAAGATGCATTATTAGCTGCTTGTCTCTACATTGCTTGTCGACAAGAAGACAAACCACGCACTGTAAAGGGTACAGCTTATGATTCTTTTTGACATTTAGATGCTTCCTGATTTATCTTTCCCTATATAAATGAGCTTCCATGAACCTATGGAATTTCAAATAGAAATTTGCTCTGTTGCCAATGGAGCCACAAAGAAGGAAATTGGCCGAGCGAAAGAATACATAGTGAAACAACTGGGTTTGGAGCAGGGCCAATCTGTAGAGATAGGAACAATACATGCTGGGGACTTTATGGTGAGTTTTCTTAATTTGATGGATACTTGTGTGGCACTGCTTGCTAATTTAATCAATGTGTTAGCTGACTAATTAATCTTATTTCTGTTTCTCTAACATTATTTTCTCCTCAATTATTAGAGACGTTTTTGTTCTAATCTCGGTATGACTAATCAAGCTGTTAAAGCTGCTCAGGAAGCTGTTCAGAAATCAGAAGAATTTGATATAAGGTAAATTTTAGTTTGTCTTGTATTTCTTTAGAATTTAGAGGATGAAATAGATGTTCACTGTTAAGGTTGGCCTGTCATATTATTTACTATTTCATACTAATACATTATACATGTTTACAGTTATTGTTTGATTATGATTTCAATAAATACCTAGAAATGCTTCTGAGAAAAATATCTGGGGGCAAAAGTAAAAACATGGCAGTGTTTCTGTGATAAAATGAACCAACCACACCAGCTTAAGATTAGGGCTTTATAATTATAAGTGTTCAAGACTGTGCAGATTAGCTTTAGATTTGATGCTATTGCTGTTTGAGTACAAGGGTGTCATTATGGATGAGAAACCTTTTGAGTTTCTCGAGATGTGTGCTGCACTTAAGGGAGAATTAGCATGTTTGAGAAAAGTAGAAACAATTTTTTTCCATAATTTCATTGCAGCTTAATTTTGCATGAATCCACTTTTGCCTTTTTTCACAAATTTTCAGATGGATGCTATTATTTTCTTATGATAGATACTAATAACATCTTTTATCTGCCAGGAGGAGTCCCATATCAATTGCTGCAGCAGTTATATACATCATAACTCAGCTTTCTGATGATAAAAAACCTCCCAAAGGTCAGTGCCACACTTCTTATGATGAAACATGAAAGCAATGAAATACAAAAACATATTTCATTGGTTTAGTTCTTGGTGAAAATCATCTCTCCTATTTCTTGTCTGGTGAATTTTGAAGTTGCAGTTAAATTTGACTGCAAATAGGTTTCTAAAGGAATATTTATATGTATGAGCTATTGCATATTTGTATCTGACCAAGTGTGTCGGTGCAGATATATCAGTTGCCACAGGAGTTGCAGAAGGAACCATTAGGAACTCGTACAAGGATCTTTATCCCCATGTTTCAAAAATAATACCAAGCTGGTATGCAAAGGAAGAGGATTTGAAGAACCTATCCAGCCCTTGAAAGAAAAACAATAGTGACCACATTTAACAACTTAGATGCCATTGGAAAACGTTCTGTTCTGGATGTACTGAACTGTTTTATACTTCTAATTCAAAATGAAAATGCCTCTTTTATTAGTTGTTTTCTTCTGTTTGGCATTTTCCTTGGAGCTAGTTAGTTAACTGCACATTCATTTTGGTTAACCCTCCCAATTTGAGAATTCTAGTGGAGAGGTACCGCTGATGTATATAAAATTAGCTCAACCTTTATGATAGTAGGTTCATTTTGTACTTGCGTTGAAATTGCTGGGTCGTATAGGTTAATAGTTATTTGTAGCATGAGAAATGGTAAATAATCTAATGTTTTTTGCTTATTATTTGCTTAAATTTATTGAAAATCTCAATTGTGTTGGTTTTATTTTTTATTTAACGAGTACCTTTTTGAATTTTATAATATTTAATAAATTTTAACAAACAGTGGAGTGTGATAGAAGAAATGTGTTAAAAATATGTTATCGAGTGTATTTTTAGCATTTCTTATATAGCTTTATAAATTACACAAGATACAATTGAATCTGACACAGGTTTACTTTTATTTTAGGTTTGTGTACAAAACTACAAATTGCAGATTACTTCTCCCTAAGGTCTCCTAAAATTATAGATGATTGTTTAGCAATTATCAGCCCCTTAAGGTTTTACAAATGAACTCCTAGGGTGCATTTGGTTTGTGATTAGCTAAGACAAATGTTTCTCCCCGGTGCATTTGGTTTCCGATTTTTTTATTTAATAATTATGAGTGTCATTTTACCTTTTAAGAATTTATACAGCAAACATAATAACAAAAGCAGAAATCGAACTAGAGAATATATTTGCACCCTATAGACCATTAGTCTTTTTTTTTTTTTGTTGGATCATTTACTTATGTTTTAGTTGAAAGCAGGGTGTTATCGTAACAGATATGGGCCTGCAAAGAAGCCCTACTAATCATAGAAGACAAAAGAACTCAATTACTTAATTTATTAAAATTAAAAAGTAATTAATTTAATTTATAACAATAAATTGATGCTAAATTTATATATTTTTTTAAAAAATCTTGCTAACCAGGGTCTTAAGGATATTAGTTAAAAAACAAAAAAAGAAAAAATATTTACCAATAAAAATTATACAAGAGCGCAAAACATATCATCAACATCACAATTTTATATTTTCTAATAAAAATATTTTTACTTTAAGTTTCTTAACATTTATCTTCCAAAAAATATCATAGGTATTGTACTGATGCCTCAATAAAATGACCTTTTTTTATACATACTCAATAAAATGACCTGCTATAGTAAGATTTTGAAGTTTCTATATTTATGTTAGTCTATTTTTTTACACTGATGTGTATAAGTTACTTATAATTTAGAATTGGGCCTTAATGTAATGTATTTTAAAATCCTCTTGCTTCTTCAAAGCTTCTCCCCTCCCCCCTCAAAATTATACATTTTAAGAAACTAAATTCTGAAAATTATTAATTTTTAATACTTTTGGAAATTGCTTTTTGAAAGTGTTTATAGTTCTTCTGGAAAGTGGTATAAGCTCTATGGAGATTACTGTGTGGAAGCAAAAATAAGGCTTGTATGGATTTTTCATGAGAGACATGAAGCAATATGACTTCCTCCCTCTACAGTTTCATAAAACATTTCACCCGATGTCAACCTCTCCCATGCACTCCTCTGTTGGCGCATGTTTTTCTACGTCATCGACTTCACAACTAAAATCTACATCGGGCCTTTCTACTTCCAACACAATCACTTCCTCTCATCTCATGACACTTCCATCTTCGAGAACCCTTTCCTTTTAGCTTCCTACAGTACACTATCATCGAGTACCACTTTGTCATCGACACTAACACTGTGCCTTGGTGTTCCTTTTCAATGTCAACACTGTGCAATCGAAACAAAAAAAGATCAAATTTTTATGCTTTGCGGCGCTAAGTGATGGAGGGATTAATGAAAGGTGGAGGTGTATTAAAAAACATGTTAAAAATTGATATTTTAAAAATCACTATTTAAAGAAGCATTTTAAAATATGTCCTAAGTTATTATGGAAATAAACTTGTTTACTAGGCGAAATAAGTTTTTTAATCAGTAAAAACAAGTTAAAAAGAAGCTAAAAATCGATATATCTAATAACTAATTAAAAAGTACAAAACTTTCTACATTATTAAAAATAAAAAAGGATTATTATATAAGCATCATTTTATCTTTTTTATTTTTTATTATTTTTATTATAATTTATCAATTCAAATATTCACAAATCTATTTCTAGCTAATGTTAATCATCATTTTCCTTTATATTATCTATGAAAAATCGAGATAAGGTGAAATAACACAATGCCTTCCAAAAGTAGAACAAGTATTAGAAATTCGTTCGATTGATTTAATATCGATGAGCCTAAAAAAGAGAGTTGATACTTGGAATGTGCTTATAACAAAAATTCTTGGATATGGAATCCTATGTTTTAAAGAGAGAAAATTATAAAATGAAATTTAATATGTTGTTTTGCTATCAGTATCTCTTATTAATATGTGTGTGTAAATATTTAGATACATATTTATTAATATATATTTTAAAAAAATAAATAAATACTAAAATTATAATAATATAAAAGTTTAATTATATTTTTAGCCACCTAAATTAAGGTTCTGTTTTTTAATCTTTCAAAGAAAAACTACATTTTTAGTTTCTCAAATTTTAAACAAAATGTTTTTGTAATCTCTCCACTAGAATTTGAGAGAATACAAATTGTAATTTTCTATTTGGGAAATTAAAAAAAATAGACCTTTAAATTAAGAGACTAAGAATATAAATAAGTCTAATATGAAAAGAAAAGATGGTAAACGTATAAAACACTATTGCTTGTGCTTATATAAGTATTGGACGAGATGAATTCAAACCAAGTATCGGCTGAAGTTCTTTGTTTTTTTACCAAAAGAACATACTAGTTCTTTTGAAGTTCTTGGATATTATGTGTGGCCTTCAATTCGACAAATTTATAAACAACAAAGTACAAAATGATAGTGATGTTGAGGTTCTAGACTCTACACTACAGAGTAAAAAGGATTCCTCCCACGTGAGGGACTATCTGAACCATTATTTGTTGCATCTAAGTACCAATATCAAATTATCCATTAGCCATACATATTCCACATAAAGCTAGTACATAGCACCTTTGAGTGGAATATTAATCTAGAATGTCTACCCATGCATGATTTCAACATTATTATTATTTTGAAGCAAAATGTAATCCTAACTCATAATCACAACTAGTGGAATCATCCACTCATGTTGGAACGTGTCAATTCATTCGTTTATATGCCATTAGGATGAGGTTCTCTACCTGTAGATAAGCAGATATAGTTTTATGATCATAAAAATATAAATATAAAAGCTTCAATTCATTATGTTTTTATTCCTTCATATCAACAGATTTATTTATTTTAGTTTTTCTTATAAAAGTTTGTATTTTCTAGTTTCTCAAATTTAAAGAATATCTTTATTATCCTCAAATAATTTTTTTACATATTTTAATCCCTCAAATTCTATCAAAAGACTAAAACAAACAATTTTTTAAATCGAGAAACTAAAATGTATTTCTATTTTATTTTATTTGGAGGACTACAAATCACATACCTCCTAATGTGATGGACAAAGCAAAGAGTGATCATGTGATAACAACTCTAAATTTAGTTTCACTTTGAATATTTGTAAGCAAAAACACAAATGCATTCCCAACTCTTTGGTTGGTTAATTAAGTTTGTTTGGAAACAATCGAATTAAGTCGTACACTGGCTTGTTAAGATGTCTAGATCTTATTATCGTTAATCATTACCATTAATGTTTTGATGTCATTTCAACATGTACTGAGTTATTTGAGTAATGAGTATGGTATTTTTAATCATATGGGATCAGTTTCATGAGTTAATAAAAAAATTAATAATAACATAATATTGTATTTCAATTTTAACTGTTAATGGTTAAAAACTTTTGAAAGAAAAACTACCGGAAGTGATGGATGGTGATGGTTCCGTTCCCATGCGGAAAAACCTTCAACTACTACTCACGTACAGGTGGGGAATAGCCACGTGGAGACTCTAAGTTAAAAGCAACAACTGCTATTTTGAATCTCTATCTCTGCACTCTCTTATCTGTCATCTGTCTATTCTTGATAAAGGATACATGTGCACGATGTATGTGTATCAACTTAAAATTCAACAATGGAATTTATAATTGCACGTGTTGTTTCACTCAAAAGTCAAAACTGCAACTTACTCAGGTACCTTTGAAATACTACAAGTATTGAGTACGGTAGTGAAAAAAACTGAACTGTAGAATCGAAATTAAATTGGTTTTTATTTGAAACAGTTTGAAACAATAATTTGTATTGTTGTAAGAAAAATTGATTAACCAAATTATTTTTATGAAAATATTTTTTAAATTGATTTGATTCTTAAACTACTTTAAAATTGATTTATAATTAGTTCAGTTCATACAACCAGTTCTTTAAAATTAGTTTGATTCTAAATAAAATCGGTTAATAATTTTTTTTACTAAATTGATATTTACACTCTTAATTTTAAGTGTGTTGCTGATTGGTTGTGACCTGTGAGAAAAAAAGAAGAAGAAGAAAATGAAATAGAAAAAATTTGAATTAAAGTTATTTAGTATATTAGAAATAAAGGCATGAATCTACATTGAAATTGAAATATTTTCAAACAACCAAACCCACATGCTTATTATGCGTCCAAAAAATTTTATTTTTTTATGGTCACGAAACAAGAGGTAAAAGTGTAAATTGATGTTAAGTTGGAAATTTTGGTTAATAACTTCTAGTGGAGTATTTACTTGAAAGGTCATGATATTTGAAGTCTATATATTAAAATTATATTGAAAGAATAAGGAAGATTTCAAGAAGGGATTAATTTAAAGTAGATACAAAGAAACCAAGTCTAATAATAAAAAAAAAAGAAGACTGAGTGTTAAAGAAAAATTCAAGACAAGTTAGAAGACAATTAGCATTACTCTTCTTTTTAAATATAACAAGACTCTTTTAACTAATTTATATTCTTTAATAAAATTGATTTATTTAGTTAATAGTATTAAATTTATTAGAAATTTTATTATTTCATCAAAGTCACCCTTAGAATTATTGGGATTCATCATCTTTTTCCTTTTATTCAATTAATTTTTACCTCATTAAATAATATGTTTAGTCTTCTCATCCAATTCTTGTAAGAGAGTGAATACATTATCTTTTTAATACAATATTTATTGTAAGGAAATTATGGGCATTCTAGTAAAAAAAATAATGTAAAAAACCACTTAAAAAAATCTTATAAAAATAAACAAACAAATCTAAAAAAGTATTATATATAGAGACTGAGATAATAATAATAAGCCAGTGTCCCTCACATTAAGCAACGGCGGAACTATGTTGGAGTGAGGACAGACAAATACACCCTCTCATTTCAATAAAATCACTACTATATGTCCAAAAATTATTATATTTTACACCCCTAATTTTATGTATTTGAACTTTCTTACCATTTTATATATGAGAATAAATAAATGCACCATCTTATTTTAATAAAATACATATATTTATCTTAAAATTTTATATTTTATCTTTTATCTTTGTGTTTGAATCTAATTATCCTATATAATAATGATAATTATCAATTTTTTTATTTTTTTAAATAAATTATCCCATTGACCGCCATTGCATTAAGATATATGTCAATATCTTAAATTGTTGATCTTCGACAACTCACAGAAGTTTTGATGTTTGTATCAGATTTCTTGATAATTTGGGGGGAAAATTATAAATATAACCCTTATAAATAACTTTTTTGGATATTGAAGCACGTTACATAAAAATTCTATAACACCTAACATGTCACACATATAAAGATGACTATCAATAATAAGGTTAAGGTATGATCACTATGCAGGATGGAAGAGGACACCTTCCTTTTAATTATTTAACACAATTATATATTTAATATTCAAATTTAAAATCTTTGATTAAATTAAAACAAATTTATATCAATTAATTTATGTGTTTGATGGCTCATTATCAACATTTTACATACACGTTTACTTAGAATCAAAAGTATACAAAATACTAAAAAAATTCAAGTAAATCTTAAATTAAAATATCACAAAAATTGAAAATTTTCCACCATTAACTATATGAAAATCATTCTCAATTATTTATACCAATTATAAACATGCATTGAAACATGAAAAGAATGCGATGCGATGGGAACACACCTAAACTTGGACCACCATAGTGTACTTTTGCTTAATTCAATGGATCAAATGAAGCATCACCTTGATCATCTCAACCCCTTTACACATCATCTACCTCGATGTTAAACCACGAATGCTGGACCACATCAAAAGTAAGTTGGAAGTGTGTCAAACATTACGTGCAATTAATTCCTTCTTTTCTTTTACTTTCTTTAATTGTTTTAATAAATTAACCAAAAAGAAATAGATGGAGCAAGATAGAAAATGGGAAAAAGAAAAATATCCAGTTAACTATTTGATTTTACGTGCATGGATAAAATTGCATTGTAGAAAGTTAGGAATTTGCATAGGAAGTTAAATTTGACGAATTTTAAAGAAAATATAGAATTTTAAAATCACGTCTAAATACAAATTATAGCATATTACTCCATTGATTGAGTGGGATCAAGGATGGGTTCTTGAATCTACCCCTAGTTTATGGTTCTTCATCCAATTAGAGAATCCAATTCTAATGTTAAGAGAAAATGCTCCACTGTTTAGAGATTTTTTTAAAAAACATTATGATAAAATATTAGTTATTAATAGTTAATATTTTAATAGCTGAATGATCAAACTTAATGTTTTTTTTCTTTTTTTTTTAATTTAATCATATCTCCTTCTTTTTAGAGAACCGTGTTCACTATAAATTTGCTTAAGGCATGATAAGTTTACAACTCCTTAGCGCAGTAGGTAAGAATCGTTCAACAGACTATTCATAATGAAGGTCCGAACCCATCACAAAGTCCCTCTTAAAACAAAATCCAATTTCTAATATTCCATAACTGACATAACAAAAAAATTCATGATTGTCAATACGTTTTTTTCTATCTCTCTCTTAATTTTTAGACTCTATATATATGTTCTTCAATTTTGTATCAAACTTACGATTGTAATATTTTTTGACATTTTATAACTCAAGTAACTCCCTCTATGTGTGGTTGCATGCATGGCTTATCCCAAGCCAAGATAAAAGAGGATGGTTGACGTCAGGTGTTGAGAACCGGTCATAAAAAATCAGCTATTTTTTATGTGATGAATCCTTATGATATTTCGTTGGGGTGTTCCCTTCATAGCAACACGTTACATCGGGCCTTGGGTGTATCGAAAAATGAGCTAGGGTCGTTGCCACAAGGCAAGGTGCTACATCGATTCCGAGATGTAGAGATAAGTGAGCTAGGGTCCATGCCGAAAGGCAAGGCGCCAGGTCTTCACCGAATTTGGTGACAAGAAGGCAAGGGTCCCAACACGCAGATGGGCAAGCGTGGCGGGCAAACACCGCCCAGAGGTTTATGATGAAATTGGGAAGCTGGAAAATAGGAACATTAACGGGTAAACTGAGAGAGTTAGCAGATATTTTTGCCAGAAGGAAAGTGAATATTATTTGCTTGCAAGAAACTAAGTGGGTTGGAGAAAAGGCCAAGAAAGTGAAGGGCACTGATTTCAAGTTGTGGCATACAGGTATAACCAAGAGTCGCAATGGGGTTGGAATTATGGTCGATAGAAGTTTTAGAAATAAAGTTGTTGATGTCAAAAGGAAAAGCGACATGATTATGATGATTAAGCTTGTAGTGGGGATCTAATTTTAAATATCCTTAGTGTGTATGCACTTAAAGTTGGACTATTATCAAATGAAAATAACCAATTTTAGGAAGACTTGGAGGAGGTCCTGAGAGGAATCCCACAAGAGGAGAAGATTTTTCTAGGAGGAGATCTAAATGGACATGTTAGTAAAAACAATGGAGATTTTAATAGAATTCATGGTGGTTTTGGCTATGGGACGAGAAATGAGGGTGGAGAAGATGTTTTGAACATTACACTAGCCTATGATTTGATGCTAGCGAACACTTTTTTTCGGGAAAAGGGAGTCTCATCTTATCACGTATCATAGCAGCCAAAACTGTAGTCAAGTTGATTTCTTTATGGCTAGAAGAGAAGATAGAAATTCGTGTATTGACTGCAAGGTCTACTCTGGAGAATGTGTGACAACACAACATAAGTTGGTAGTTCTAGAAGTTAGGTTCAACAAAGTTCTTAATTTGAGAAAGAAGGCTCAAAATCCAAGGATAAGATGGTGGAAGCTAAAGGAGGAGAAACATATAGAGTTTAAGGAAAACATGTTACGTGAAGGACCGTGGGAGTTTATTGGAGAAACTAATGAAATATGGAATAAGATGACTATGTGTGTTCAAAATGTGGGAAGGAGAGTGTTAGGTAAAAGTAAAGGAAACAAAGTCCTTACAAAGGAAACATGGTGGTGGAATAGAGAGGTGCAAGAGGCTATTAAACAGAAGAATGAATGCTTTAGATCTTTGCATAAGTGTCCCAATGATGAGAATTTGCAAAAGTTTAGAGTAGCGAGGAAAAATGCAAAGAAAGTAGTGTGGAAAGCTAGAGGCAAAGTTTTTGACAATTTGTATAAAAATCTTGGGAGCAAGGATGGGGAGAAAGGTATTTACAAACTTGCAAAAATGAGGGATAAGAAGAGTAAAGACTTCACCCAAGTTAGATGTATCAAGGATGAAAATCAAAAACTTTTGGTAAGGGATGAAGATGTAAGCGAAAGATGGCTAAACTACTTTAACACACTTTTTAATGGGAATGACGACAAGAGTGAGGTAGATTTGGAGGACGTTTTTGATGATCTGAATAGAAGATTTGTGCGCAGAATTAATACACATGAAGTTAAGGAAGATTTAAAGAGGATGAAGAATAATAAAGTTTTGGGACCTGATGATGTCCCAATTGAAATGTGGAGAGATTTGAAAGATGTGGCAATAAAATGGTTGACAAATCTTTTTAATAGGATTCTTCAAACAAATAAGATGTCTGATGCTTGGAGGAAAATATGCTTGTGCCTATTTACAAAAACAAGGGAGATATCCAAAATTGTTCTAACTATAGAGGCATCAAGCTCATGAGCCATACTATGAAGTTGTGAGAGAGTTATCGAACATCTCCTAAGGAGGGAGGCTAAGGTTTTTGTAAATCAATTTGGATTTATGCAAGGAAGATGTACCATGAAAGCTACCTTCTTGATGAGACAATTAATGGAAAGGTATAAGGAAAAAAAGAAAGATTTGCATATGGTGTTCATAGATCTTGAGAAAGCAAATGATAGAGTTCCAAGAGAGGTCTTATGGTAGACTCTTGAGAAGAAAAATGTAGCATTAAAGTATGTTAATGCAATCAAGGATATGTACGATGGGGCTACCACATGCATGAAAGCTTGTAATAGAACATCAAGGTATTTCTCTATCACGGTAGGTGTTCACCAAGGTTCAACTCTTAGTCCTTATCTCTTTGTCTTAGTGATGGATGAACTAACGAAAGATATTCAAGAGGAAGTGTCGTGGTGTATGCTTTTTGCAGATGATATTGTGCTTATTGATGAGATCAAAGATGGTGTTAATAGGAAATGAAAATTATGGAGAAACACTTTGGAGTCTAAAGGATTCACGATAAGCAAGAGCAAGACAGAGTATATAAAGTGTGAGTTTTCGAGAGTAAGAGATGGTGATCAAGACACAATGCATCTACTTGGTCAAGAGGTACCCAAGAAAGATATTTTTAGATACTTGGGGTCAATGTTGCAAAAAGATGGTGAGATTGATGAAGATGTAAATCATAAAATTAGAGCAAGATGGATGAAATGGCGGAGTGCATCAAGGTTTTTGTGTGACCGCAAAATTCTTCTTAAGCTGAAAGGAAAATTCTATAGAACAGCTGTAAGACCGACAATGTTATATGGAGCGGAATGCTGACCAGCACATAGACAACATGAACATAAAATAGGGGTAGCAGAAATAAGGATGTTAAGATGGATGTGTGAATATACGAAGATGAATAAGATAAAAAAATGAGGATATTCGAATAAAGGTATCCGTGGTACCGGTATGTGAAAAGATGAGGAGCATAGATTGAGGTGGTTTGGGCACGTTATGAGACGACCACTGGATGCTCCCGTAAGAAAAAGAGTTTGTTACCAAGAGCTCGACACAAAGAGAGGTAGAGGTTGACCGAAACTTATCTGGGGAAAGGTAGTTAAACAAGACCTAATGGAGTGAGATATAGTTTGGCTGACGATATGTCTTAGGACGGAGTGGAGAAAAGCTATGAGCTTGGTGGAGGGTTAAACCCATTAGTTGTTCTATGTTCTAGTCATTTTCTTGTTTTAGTTATTTTTCTCTTCTTTTCTCCCTTCTTCCTTTCACCACTTTTTCTCTCTTTTATCTTATTTTCACTTTTTTCTTCCCCTCCCCCTTTCTCTTTCTGTCACATTTATGATTTATTATTGGGTTCATCCATCACCGATCCCAATTAACTTGGGTTAAAAGTATTGTTGATGTTGATGTTTATAACTCAAGTGATTACATATTCTTTTCATACCTCTATATAGTCCAATATTCATCATTTTTTCCTCATTTTCTTAACATTTCTACTGACTTTCTTGACTTATTCTTTGAATTTTCCTTCTATCACATTTTCCATGGCACGCTACAATTTTAATTTTATTTCTCCAATCACCAATTTCTTCATTTTCTCCATATTAAAACTCTGAATTTCGAATACTACTATTCTTAGGGTCTTTATCCACTTTCTCTATCAATCCGAATAAAGACACAGTTAATGCTTAAAGAATTTGCTCTACCAAATCACCATGTTGTTGGGCTCCACTGATTTCAGTCACCTTGTTTGACAATCTTTTTAGTAAATTACAAAGTTGAAATTAAACATGAGAAAAATGTAATTTTATTATGAAGATATTGATCATTTGATGGACATGGAAACTTAATTTGTATCTACATATTCTACACTAGGTCCCATGTAGGGATTCACAAGATTTTGTGGGTTTTCTGGTTGCTCATATCAACTCCCTAAGTTTCATTGAAGAATTAATAATGTGCCACGCTTTTGAAAAGACAAGCTCAATTTTGTTATGTTTTGTTGTACGTTGCTCGGAGATCAGATTCAAAATCTTCATAGAAGAAAGATACCAAACAGAAGACATTAATTGAAGGGTATTTTACATGGCTATTACCACATTGCGGTTCAATTGTATTTATGATCGATAGCATAAATACCTTTTAACCACATATTCCACAAAATAAGCCCACCATAAACAACAATAAATGCTCTCTTGCCCCCTTAATATAGTAAGATTAAGAGCATCTCCAATATAAAGTCAAGTTTTATGATTTTAGTTGATTTTTTGGTGGAAATTGTGTCACATGGGAATTTTTTTAATTTTTATTCTAATAAAAAATCAAGTTTTACGATCTTAAAAATTAAAAAACTTACCATATACAGTATCAATTAATGTATAATTTTTTTCTTTAATTAATAGCTACTTCTACTTATTGATTAAGTTTTTACTTAAGTTGGTATTATCTATTATTCCCACATCCATTACATGAAAATGAAATTTTCACAAACATATGTATATATAGTCAGTTATTTTTTTTTCAATATATATATATATAACTTCTACTTATTATAACATTTAATATTAAAAATATATAAACAATATTTTAATAAGACCTAGAAAAAAATACTTGGTAAAACAGTTTTTTATTTTTTTTATTGACTAAAAACATTATTTGACTATTTAATAAACAAACTTTTTAGTATATTCT
>PYAF01003400.1:184032-205601 GCA_007407185.1 Glycine tomentella | reverse complement strand
TATTTTATTTATTATTTAAGAATACCCTAATTTTAATATATTTGTTTGATTTAATATTTGTATAATTTTATTTATTTTGTATTTAATATAAGCATTAAAAGAAAAAATTATTTTATTTTGTTATTTAATGTTGTTTTTTTAATTATAATTGTTGTTTACAATTTACTAAACAAAATAATTTAAAAATACAAAAATAATATAATTTATTATTCTTAAATAATAAATAAAATAATTTTATTAAAATTAACTAAATAAAATAATTTTAAAAAATTAAACAAAATTTAATAAACCTAAAAGAAAAACGTAAATTATAATATAAAAGTAAAAAAAAGAGTAGAAGTCGTAAACTTTCACACGACTTCTACTTTTTTAAAAAAAATAGGAAGTCGTATTATATTATACGACTTCCCAATTGAAATTTTAAAAAAATAAAATATAAGTAAAGTCGTATATTTTACCACGATTTTATTTTATGATTTTAAACTCGTAAATTAAAAATTATAATAATTTAGAAGTCGTAAGAAATTATACGATTTTAATGGAATAAAATTAAAAGAGTAAAGTCATAAAATTATTTACGACCTTCTTTTTAGAAGTTGTAAAATTTTTTACGACTTACCTTTTTTCTGTAAATTTTTTAAAAAACACCCCTGATCATTAATTTGTAAAAAAAATTATTCCCATTACTTAAAACAGCCGTGAAAGTTAAGGGAGAGATCAATATTACTATCATCCTAGTATCGGGACCAGCGAGGGAGAGATCAATGTTATTACTATCATCAGTACCGGGACCAGTACAACAGACAATAAGACCTAAAATAAAAATTGAGACAATGAGACCTAAAATAAAAATTGAGATTTTTATTTTATTATTTTAAAAAATAGAGTGATATGTGAAATTTTTTAGTCAATATGTGATTTTTTTTTCTATAAAAAACTAATAACAAATGTTAACAGATTTAAAACTTAAGTTTTATTTTTTTTGTCCAACTTAATCTTGCCTAATATATATCTACTAAGTTGACTACGAACCTCAGATTCTTTTCCATTAATGGCATCAACTGCGTCACCTGCATAGACTCCTGGCCTGCTCCGACACTTTGCATTCATGCAATTATGCAGTGTAAACGGGTAGATAGAGATTGGACGATTATCTCGTTTATTTTAAATTAGATTTTTTAGATAAAATATAAAGTACCATTTTTAACCAATAGTTAATGAGTTACTATTCAAATCTGTTTATTACTAATACCAATCGAATCTCGTGCATCTCGTGTATACACATCACTTCTAAGTGCTAACCTTTAATAATATAATAAGAGCAACTTTACTGCAAAGATTTTGAGTAAGGATTGTGAATTTAAGATCTAGTTTTTATTAGATATTTCAATAAAAGAGGTAAAGAGATTTTTAACATAAAGAATGAGTTCTTATAAAATAACTCTTAAGATCTGCATATTATTTAAAAAATAATAAATTTTTCCTTCTTTCTCTCAAAAATGAGATCTATTATTAAAGAACAAAATGGGAGAGATCTTAAAAAATCTTCAATCTTATGTAATATTATGGGGTCTACAAGTGATCTAAGATCTCAATTTGGGTTCTACAAGTCTATCACTAAAGATTTTTTAACACGTTACCATTAGTTTAAAATTTCTTTAAAAAATATTAAATTATAAATAAAACTCATTAATTAAATATTAAGAGTAACAATATGTGGATACTTTTACATATTATGTACATTCCATCAATCCTTACTTGTTTTCTGTCTTTTTTATGGGTATACTTCTTTCTCTTTTCCTCTCTACTTTGTTAAGTAGATCCAGATTGATATTTACCAATATTTTCCCAATATTAAATTAGATGTACATAGTTTACGAGTCCTAATAAATTTTAACAACCGTCATGTAGAAGAAAAAAAAATGATTTTAGCATTTCCCTAGCATAATTTATGGCGGAAAATAGTGGTGTCCAACATTGATTTCGTTTCTATAAATACCGAACATGCCATATCTACCTAGCATTGCACAAAGTTACCTACCTTCTCTCTGTTACTACAACTCTTCAATGGCTTCTAGCTTTCAAAGTTCACCTATGGCTTCCAACTACAGAAGCCATAATAAGAAAAGCCACGACAGTGACATGTTCCATCCAACCCAAGTGGTGGTGGTTGTGGTGCCTTTCCCTGCACAAGGGCACCTCAACCAGCTTCTCAACCTCTCTCGCCTCATCTTGGCACACAACATACCCGTCCATTTTGTAGGTTCGCACACCCACAATCGCCAAGTCATAGTTCGTGCCCAAGGTTGGGACCCAAACTCCATTTACAACATTCATATTCACGACTTCAATGTTCCTCCTTTTGTTTCCCCTGCCCCCAACCCAAATGCTGAAACAAGGTTCCCCTCACATCTTTTACCCTCCTTCGTGGCCTCCACGAGTCTCCGTGAGCCCGTGTATGCACTCTTGCAATCCCTTTCAACTGTGGCCAGAAGGGTGGTTGTCATCTATGACTCCCTCATGGCATCTGTAGTGCAAGATGCTATTCATGTGCCCAATTGTGAGAGTTACACTTTCCACAGTGTTTCTGCCTTCACCATGTTCTTGTACTTTTGGGATGCAATGGGGAGGCCCCCAGTAGAAAAAGTGTCCCACATCATCCCTGAAGTTCCTTCCCTTGAAGGGTGCTTCACAACCCAATTCATAGATTTCATCACTTCACAGTATAAGTTCCATAAGTTCAGCAAAGGGACTATATACAACACCACAAGGGCAATTGAGAGTCCTTACTTGGAGTTAATAGAGAGGATCATTAGTAGCAAGACTCATTGGGCCTTGGGGCCATTCAACCCTTTGTCCGTTGAGAAGGGAGTTTATAACACAAGGCACTTCAGTGTTGAGTGGCTTGAAAAGCAAGAAGCAGGGTCAGTTTTGTATGTGTCGTTTGGGACAACAACATGCTTCTCTGAGGAGCAAATCAAGGAGGTTGCAAATGGGTTGGAAAAAAGCAAGCAAAAGTTCATATGGGTGGTGAGGGATGCGGACAAGGGAGATGTGTTCGATGAGGATGGTGTGAGAAATGCTGAGCTTCCGAAGGGGTTTGAAGAGAGAGTGAAAGGCACGGGGTTGGTTGTGAGAGACTGGGCACCCCAATTGGAGATTCTAAGCCACAGTTCAACTGGTGGGTTTATGAGTCACTGTGGATGGAACTCTTGCATGGAGAGCATCACAATGGGGGTGCCAATAGTAGCATGGCCTATGCACTCTGACCAGCCTAGGAACAGGGTTTTGGTAACAGAAGTGCTCAGAGTAGGGGTGGTTGTGAAGGACTGGGACCAAAGGGATGAGTTGGTGACATCTTCAGATGTTGAGACTGCCGTGAGGAGATTGATGGCAACAAAAGAAGGTGATGAGATGAGACAAAGGGCAATGAACCTGAAAAATGCTATTCGCAGTTCCAGGGATGAAGGGGGTGTTTCTCGCGCGGAACTGGATGATTTCATTGCGCACGTCACTAGATAGTTTGCTCCAAATCCATTTCATTTACAAACAGGGGTTTTGACGATGATAATAACAATAATAATAATAATAATATTATTAGTGGATTGGAGTATCAAGACTACATTAAGTGAATGCAAAGATATGATTCTAAGTTTGGGATTTCGAATCTTGTATAGACAGTTAAGTTAGATTTATGAAATAAGAACTTTGTTTATTTTTAGTTTAGTAATAATAACTTGAAAAAGCTTATTTGTTTAGGAATATGTGATAACTTATGCAAACAATTTATGATATAGGTATTTTTTTTTAACCAAAGCATCTTTTATCGAAAACTAAAGATTAGTTTCTTTCTGAAATTCATTTATGATATATGTATAAGTTGTATTTATTTTATTTCAATAAACACTCTAAGGGGTGTTCGTGGGTCGATTCGAATCGATTTTGGCCAAATTTAAGACTTAATTCAATCAAATTTGATCCGTTCGATTCAGTTTTCAAAAGAAAAAAAAATTGAAATCTAACCAACCCGTTTATGATCGGTTCGATTTGGATCATTGAGTTACTCATTTAATTTTTTTTAAGAACTACTATTTTATATCACGCTTCTTTCAAATATCTCATACAATTAACACAATATTATCAAACGTATGAAAGTAGTAAAATTGATTCATTTAATACCTTCAACATAATATTCTAAAATAAACTTATAATATAAATTAAAACAAAAGATTATTGAACAAAATTTAGTATAATAGTCTGAACCAAACTGTTTCTTACCAACCAAACTTTGTTATAACTAATTTTGTTGCAACCAGATTTGTTAAAATAAACAAATAAACAAAATATGATTTATTAATATTATAAATATGGCAAACAAAATATGAAAAAAAAAAGTGAAACAAATAACAATATATGTGAAAGTAATACATTAAAAAGTTTCAGCACTTGCATTTTCAACATTTGAAGACCCAATATTAGCAGTATTTAAAGTCAAAACAAAAAATTCTAAAAATTTAAACACAACTCAAATGTCTAAAATACACAACTCAATTTATTTTTCATTATTTTGATTTCAGCTACTTAAAGTTTTAAAATAGGAAAAATAACTCAAATGTCTAAAATACAAGGTCCTAAACAGTTAGCTGAATGTCATGATTTATTTATATAAAATTGTGGATGGTCAATTTAAGTCAATTGAGAACTTTTTTAATTATAAAAGTCTGCTATTAAAATTTTTATAACATATGAATATTGTGTTGGTCCCAAATGAACTCAATTGAGGTGAATTGAGTTTTATAAAATAATTAATAATTTAAAATCAAACTCAAAGCAATAATATGGAGATAAGAGATAAAAAAGATACAATAAATTTTAACGTAGAAAACCTAATTGGGTAAAAAAACCATGACGTCCAAATTGGATAATCAATCCAATGAACAACTCTACCATGATAATTTTGTGTACAAGAGTTCCTAGTATTCTAGTTTCCTAGTTTACCCTTACATAACAATTATCCCAACTGATATCCTTGTTTTCCAGCAAAAAGCTCTAATCTCAACATACTGATATCTTTGTTTCCTAGTTAGACTGCTATCTTAGTTTCTTAGTCAGAAGTTGCACGTCTCAATTCATAAATAACATAGACAAAATTGGTATCCTAGTTTCCCAGCTGCTACCTTTTCCAAAGTCAAGAAGAAGAATACAATAAAATAATTATCTTTACGCTTTTATTCCTTAAGCAAATAGGTACCTTTAAATCCTGATGGAGAGTTAAAGAATCAGACTTATCAAACGCTTCTATATGATCTCACAACAATTCCCTCAATTATTCAAACATAAACTCTCTAAAACTCTAATATTATTTGGAATGGAATACATACATGAACACCAAAATATGTTTCTATTTATACTAATTTAAAGATATGATTTTAACCAATTTTTGAATGCAATTCTAAATATATTCTATCATATTATCCAATGTAGTCTTAAAGATATTATATTATATTATGCAATGCAATCTTAAAAATATTTTATACTATTTTTTAATGCAATATTAAAAAATATTTTATCCTATTTTTGAATGCAATATTAAACATTTATAATACCGCACCTTTTTTTATTGTCAAATTATTTTTTTAATTTTTAATATATATAATAAAATTTATACTATTATTACGGGTTCACGGATCGGGTCATCAGGTCAACGGATCTATAAATCTAAATCCATGACCCAACTCATACATGAACAATTTTGATCGATTCGATTCAATTTTGACCCAAATATGTAAATGACTCAACCTAAACTGTTCAGATCAGTTCAGATTCACGAGTGACCCATATCCGTGAACACCTCTATCTAAGATAAATTACGAGTATACCTAATAACTTGTACTAAAATAGTTTTTTCTCATCTATTATAAAAATACTTTATACATGATAAACACTTATTCCTTAAATCTTCTATTTACTTATTTACTCAATCGCACTCTAAAACAATTTTCATTTTAAAACATTAAATGAGTGTACAAATTATTGATTGTCGTTTGTTTGTTGGTTTTATGCAAAGAAAAATTAGAACAAAAATGTAAACAACGTATTATCTAAAGTAAACAGCAACAAAAATATAAATAAATACATCTATTATCATCCGTGCGTGTTTCGACATGTTCTAAAAGAATCAATTTTATAAAATTAATTTTGAAGACATATAATATGTTTGAACGTTTTTATTATAAAATTAAGATAAAAGTAAAGTTCATTATAAAATTTTAAATTCAATGCAAAAATTACTTAAAATTGTTTCAACAAAAAATTAATGAACTCATAATCAATTTTAAATATTTTTCTAATTAAAATTAAATATATACAAAATTATTTAAAATTAATTATAAACCCAAAATCAATTCTCAAAAACGTGAAATCAAACAGTCACTCCAATGGCATGCCTTCCAAACTTATAAGCTCCATATCAGTTACTCTATATCTTATTTAGGAAAAGTTATGAAAATAGGCTAAAAATATGAAACAATTATAAGATACCTTTACGAGGTCTCCTAAATAATCTTACTATTACTTCATAGTCTAAATAAGTTGTTCATAAACTCTTTCAAACAGTGACGGACAGAGGGAAAACTAGCAGAAAAATTAATATATTCAAACAGTGACGGACAGAGGGAAAACTAGCAGAAAAATTAATATATTTGAAAATTAATTAGAGGTAAAAAAAAAAGGTTATTGATTTTTATATAAAGAAATCAAGACAGTATTTTTTATACTCGATGCAGTTATATTTTTTAATTATAAAAATTTATATATATATATATATATGATATTAAAACTTGAGTAAATTATACTCGCACTCCATGTGTTTTCTCAAATTTCACCCAATATCTCTCCTTTTTTGTACATTACTTTTACCCCCTTCTATTAATGTTGTCAATTGAAATATGTGAGCAGACTACCCTTACATTTTAATTGTAAAACTCAAATTATCCTCTCTCAATTAATTTCAAAATTTAGGATTCACATTCCATTTTTCTTCTTTAGTCACAAGTATGATTCATCTTTCTCTTATTGGCAACTTCTTCTTCAACGTCCAGGGGGGTGCAAGTTCCTCTTTCTCTCATGACGTTCACATTTCATTCCTCTTTACTGTTCGCGAGTTCTTCACCGTTCTTGTTTGCAAATTCTTCATTGTTCATTTTCCCATTCGTGAGTTCTCCACTGTTCCTCTTCCAGATCACGACGTTCATGAGCGTCTCCATTTGTCTTCCTCTTAGACGTTCACGAGTGCTTTGTTTCTCTTTCTGTTCTACGATTTTTGTTCAGGCTAGGATTATACTTATAAGTGAGTATTGAACCTTGTATATAAGTTACTTTTTAAGATTATTTGTTTGTTTTTCATTATTTATTGTTACCTATTTCTGATTGGGTTTTCAATGGGGGACCAGTTTGGGACCACTTGTGATTTTTAAAATCATTTGTTTATTATTGTTGATTAAAATAATGTTGATGTTTGGAATCACACGAAACACAAAGGGTGAACTAGAAATCATTTGTTTATTATTGTTGATTAAAATTGTATTGATGTTTGGGATAACAGAAAACACACTGGATGAATTGAAATAATTTGTTTATTATTGTTGATTAAAATAGTGTTGTTGTTTGGGACTATAGGAATACAATGGACGAACTGGAATACTTGGAATACATGACTGTGTGAACAACATTGCTAATGATTTAGACTTGCCACCATGTCACCCTTTTATTTTGTGATTTTGTTATACTTCTAATGGTAAAATTCTTCCCCTTAAGACTAATCATTATGTATTGAAAAATGTTTGTTGAGAATCAAAATTCAGTTCATAGGTATGTTAATAGAACAAAGGATAAAAGGAATGGTGTTAATATTACGTACCAATAATGTCCAACAAAAAGCAAAATTTACGTCTAATTACATAAAAAACAAAAAAAAAACTCTTAAAATATTTTCATGTTTAGAGGAAGAAGATGAAAGTATTTTAGACATAAAATTTCATTAAAAGTCATGTAATCAGAATATGTCTAATTTTTGTTAGATTATTAAACAATATTAAGATTAATATGAGCTAAATAATTAAAAGATTTTTTATAGGATATAAAAAAAAGATATATGATGAAATTTGAAAAACACACAGAATGTTGAGTGTCCTTCACTCTAAAGTTTTTACATATTTTACATTTTAGACATGCAAAAATTTAAATTTTATTTAATAAATTATATCTTTTTTGGGTCCCACTCGAGTCAATCTGTCAATGTTTTTACTCAGCCCCCGCTTTCAAAGAATTTATTATAAAATAAAGTGATGTTTACCTGAATTATATTATATTATTAAAATAATAATACACTCTTTAGTAGAAAGCACGAGAAAAGATTGTATCACTAACATTGCTCACGTGAACGCTAATGCAAATAAAAAACAAAACACAAACAACGAATTCAATATAATATCATTAAGTGGCTTAGGTGGGAATATGACCAATTGACCATACACAGCTGCTTTTAATAAAATTGAAACATATCGATTCATCTCTTTTTGTTTATTTTTTCTTTCATATTCTTCAACACCAGTTCACAAGGGGCGAATACTTAGAAGTAATTTATATGAACATATTTGGATACAAGTTACAAATGTTTTTGTTTTTTTTATTAAAAGTATAAAACTTTTTTCATTATTTTTTATAAAAAAATACTTTTAATCTTATATTCAAAAAGATTTCTCACTAATCTAACTAAACTTTGGTATTGTATTGTATATGGCCAAGTCTAATATGAAGCTGTGATTTTACAAGGACACCTGTGAAGTAGTCATTTAAGTCGCAAGATATAATATTACCTGCTAAGTCTTTTCTTTTGAAAAAGTATTTTTGAAATTATTTTTACAATGATATGTCACGGGTTCTGTTTTTGGAAAATTCAATAAAATACATGGTGAAGAGGAATAAATAACTTCAATCTTAATTGTGAAATTGTAAACTGCATGAATAGTTTTACATTTCACTTTGTCCTAAACCTTTTGATAATTTAATTTTAAAAGGGCAATTCAAACAATTAGAAATTACTATTTCATAAATAAATTAATTGGGACATATTTATACACAGTTTTAAAATAATATATGACCATAAGATAATTGAATAAGTGAAAATATAACATTGATGTAAATTGTGAAAATTAAAACATAAAAATCCTCTCAATTCTGTAAGAAATCAATGGACTAATTGGTTAAAGGATCATTATTATCAATATAAAAATGCCGAAAGAATTTAGTATAATTCACTTTATTTCAATTTTACACAAATATTTTCATACTAGAAATCTGAATTCACCAAATTCTTGTAACATCTCCTTTTTGTCACAAGCATATGTTTTTTTTTATTTATTACGTGAAACATGAATAATCAAGAGGTAAGTTAAAATGTTCTCAACGCACACTTGTAATACCTTTTATATATTAATATTTATGATAAAATAAAAACTGTATAAAAAAAAGATTCATACCATAGTTTTAATACCGACTCAGTAAGGTCATTGTAATAGGTCATTGGGTCAGTAGGGGTATTCGCGGGTCGGTTTGGATTGATTTTGGTCAAATTTAGGATTCAACCCAATTAAATTTGATCGGATTAATTCGGTTCGGTTTTCAGAAAAATAATTTGAAACCCAACCCAACCTGTACATGAATAGTTTAGATCACCAGGTTACCCATTTAATTTTTTTAAACTAATATTTTATATCACGATTCTTTCAAATATATCATACAATTAACAAAAATATTATCAAATGTATGAAAGTAGTAAGATTAATTCATTTAATACCTTCAACAAATATTCTAAAATAAACTTATAATTGGGTAAAAAATCACAGCATCCAAATTGGATAATCAATCCAATGGACAACTCTACTATAATAATTTTGTGTACAAGAGTTCCTAGTATCCTAATTTCCTAGTCTATCCTTACACAACAATTATCCAAGCTGATATCCTTGTTTTCCAGCAAAAAACTCTAGTCTTAATTCACCAAGAATAGAGACAAACTAGTATCCTTGTTTCCCAGCCAGAATGATATCCTAATTTCCTAGCCAGAAGTCGCACGTCTCAATTTATCAAGAACAAAGAGAAAATTGGTATCTTAGTTTCCCAGCTGCAACCTTTTCCAAAGTCAAGAAGAAGAGTACAATAAAATAATTACTTTTATGCTTCTATTCCTTAATCAAATAGCTACCTTTAAATCCTGATGAAGAGTTGAAGAATCAGACTTGTCAAACGCTTCTATATGATCTCACAACAATTCTCTCAATGATGCAAACATAAACTCTCTAAAACTCTAATATTATTTGAAATGGAATGCATACATGAACATCAAAATATGTTTCTATTTATACTAATTTAAAAATATGATTTTAACTCATTTTTGAATGTAATCCTAAATATATTCTATCATATTATCCAATGCAATCTTAAAGTTATTCTATTTTATCCTATTTTATCCAATGTAATCTTAAAGATATTATATCCTATTTTTGAATGCAATCTTAAACATTTACAATACTACACCTTTTTCTATTGTCAAATTATTATTTTTTATTTTTAATATATAAATAATAAAATTTATATTATTATTATGGGTTCACGGATCGGGTCATCGGGTCAACGGATCTGTAAATCTAAACCCGTGATCCAACCCGTACATGAACGATTTTGATCGATTCGGTTCGATTTTGACCCAAATATATAAATGACTCAACCCAAACTATTCGGATCGGTTCGGATTAGTTCGGGTTCACGGGTTACCCGTACCCGTGAACACCCCTATGGGTCAGTGGTCAAAATAGTGAGTCACTAATTGATTCGCACCATCCCGTTTATAATAAAAAAAATACAACTTTTATATCTATCTTAAAATCTTTATTCTAGTGTATTGAAATTCAAAAGGCTTAACGGATCAACAGGTCTCCTGGTCACCACTTTGACCACAAATTCATCCGGGTCAATCCGTGTCAAAAGCTTAACTGATCGAACTTATGATTCGATCAGGTCCAACCACCGGGTCGTGCTTCGACCAGTCGGACCGATCGGGTCGGTCAGGATTTTAAAACCAATTTCGAACTACCTTACTATAATTAATTTGACATATGCAATCCCTTTAAAAGAAAAATAACAATTTTTATATATAAAATAGTATATTCATTTCACAAACCCCAATTACAAGGTCATTTTCCTTAATTACAAGTAATTAGAAACAATAATTCGTAGCCATACTTGATACAAAGGTGTAACTTATGAAAAAAATGAATGTACTCTTGTTACTCAAATAATATTATGTATATAGTTATATATAATTACTGACCCACCAATTGGATACGCTTACACTATCAGTAATATGAGCTATATCAGGGTTGGTCCGCCATATATTTGAAAGAGCAAATCATATATGGTAAGGGTGGTGCGGTGGTTATCAGACTTGTGTATTTCCTTAATTTGAAAATTACAACAGTATTCCATGAATCAAGTGACATTCAAACTTGTTTTGGTTAATGTGATCTTATTCAACAATTACATATATGATAAGAATTTATTATATATTATCTCCATATATCTATCATACAAATAAGATATGTCCTTATATTATATTATATTATAAGAAGCTCATAATAGATACAGTAACAATGGTCAATAGGTCTATTGGATTGGACTTAATTGGTCAATTAGTCCAAGTCCAATATCTATTTAAAAAATCTTTAGGCCCATCAAAATACAAATTACCCTTATTTGATATTTTGACACTTGTTCTCACTTACTTGGCAAAATAGGTATTTTGAAAAATCGTGTTATCTCACTTTTGAGACGACTGATGAAAGAACGAGAAAGACATCGAATTTCAAAAAAATTTAAACTTCTAAACGCTTCCTTACTAAGTGACAAGACAACAAACATTAAATAAAAAAAAAGAATTTGATTTTGATTGCAATCAAATTTGATTTTATAAAATTATAAGAGATAAAAAATTTGATTTTGGTTGCAATCGAATTTAATTTTATAAAATATTTTTAGTTATAATAGAGATAAACATTAAAATTTGTTTATAAAAAATAATTTTTGTTAAAAAAAGTTTTAAATTATTTACTCACTATATTATAATATAAATTAGTTTTAATCAATATTTAAAATTTTTAAAAAATAAAAATATTTATAATTTTATTATTTAAATTTAATCAACATTTGAATTTTTTAAAAACTAACTTTTAATTGAGACCAAAAAAATTTAATAAAATTACTTATCTTTTAAATAACTATGAATTAAATTCTTCTTCTTACAATTGAGACATATAATCAATAACGAACGTAGTATAAACTATAAGTATGTTTTTTTGGAATGGAGAAACTATAAAATATTCATTAAATTTCATGATCTAGCGTAAAATTAAAGTTTAAATTTAGAATTAAATTTTGAAATCACGCACTCTACACAAAATAACGTACGTTTGCATGCACCACGGTTACTAATCAAGCAAACTTTTTTTATTTGGATTACTACAAATTAGTATGAAATATATATTAATGTTTTCAATTACTAATCTCTAAAAGAATTTAATTGATCATATATAATAAGATTTGTTTTTTATCATAATTATTTTTTATCTACAAACTTTTAGTCTAACACTTTACTTAAATTATTCGAACTTAATTTCATTCTTATTGTATATGATTTCTCTTTCTACTTAGCCGTGACCGGCCTTGCCCACTCCACTGTGACATGTACATGCTGTCCTTTTTATTAATTTTTCCCGGTCATCAACCTTTTATTATCGGTCATTTTGCTCCCTCACCTGCGAAGACTTGCATTTTGGACTTCACGTCTAGAATTCACCATTGTATATTTGATTGATTTAGGGTGCACAAGTAATATGGTTCTTGTATCATACATACACAATGTAGGCAGTTGGATTTGAATGGGTGGCTGAAATAAAAATATTATCTGTGTTCTTAGCCAAACTTCATTTTAGGGAAAAGAATCTAAATAATATGTTTTTAATTAAAAAATTATTAATTTAGGATTGTTTTTAAATAATTTATCAATCTGGGGTAGGTAGATACGCTCAAAATAGGCATGACTAGTCACACCCAGATTAGGCATGACTAGGGGGATGTCACGCCCAGATCGGACTTGTTCCACCACAAGGTAACACGTGTCATGCATAGATAGAGCGATGTGTATATAAACTTCAGACGGTCATAACTTTTGACTGAAATGTCTGATTGAGGCGTACGATATGTCAAAACGATCGTAATTGAGAGAAGAAGGCCTAATAATTACTCAAAGGGAATTTGGTCAAAATTTGTTTTCAAAAAATGTCTCTAAGTGCCTCAAAATTACGATTTAATCTTAGAACATCTAAAAATTTTCTTATTTTCTACTTTCTAATTATTTAGTCAGTTAATCGCATGCTATTTTATATTTTTTTAATTAATTCTTTTAATTTTGAGCTTGTTGACATATCATACACCTCGATCAGACATTTCTATCAAAAGTTAGACCACGTGAAAGATATATTGAATGTTATTTTTTTATTCTTTTAATTAGTTCAATATATCCGATCAAGATGTACGATCAAAATTTTAGATCTAACATATTTAACATATTATAAAAATAATTAATTAAAATATAAAAATAAAATAAATAAGGATATGAAAATTAAAGATTGAACAAAAAGTAAATATTTTAAAATAAAAAATCAAAATTATAAAAAATAAGAGAATCAAAATTGTAGAATAAGAGTTTAAATATTTTAGTTGGATCAATTCCTTCCTGTTACAATTTGCTTGTATATTTTTATTTAGTTTGTACAATTTAAAATAAGCACTATACCAGGATTAGTGATACTCTTATGTGATTGACAACATGTTCAAGAATTCTTGTAGAACTGACTCAGCTTTTTCTTATTTAAAAAAATGCATTAAAAAATAACAATTAATATATCTTTCAAATGGTCTAACTTTTGATAGAAATGTCCGATCGAGGTGTACGATATGTCAAAATGCTCGAAATTAAGAGAAGTAATTAAAAAAATAAAAATATCATGCAATTGACTGATTAAATGATTAAAAAAGTATAAAACAAGAAAATTTTTAGATGTTCAAAAATTAAATCGTAATTTTGAGACACTTAAAGACATTTTTTGGAAATTTTTTGACCAAATCCCCTTTGGATATTTGCCCATACCTTCTTCTCTCAATTACGATCATTTTGACATATCGTACGCTTCAATCGGACATTCCAATAAAAAATTATGACCATCCAAAGTTAATATACATATCACTCCATCTATGCATAACACGTGATCAATCACTCCCATTTTAAGCATATCTCCGTATCCCAAATTAATAAATTATTTAAAAATAACTTTAAATTAATAATTTTTAATTAAAAAAATATTATTTAGATTCTTTTATCTTTATTTTAAATTTTTAGTCATTATAAATTTACCACCACGACCACGTGCACTTCCCTTTCAAAGTGAGTTTTTATTATAATATTAATAAATAAAAAGGCAAATCAATCAAGGCGTGTCTTTCTTTCTCTTCGAATCAATGTGCATTCAAGAGTATGTTCGGAGTATAAGGTCAAGGATGTTTTCCTGCTTAAATATGTTTGTGATTTATGTAAGTTTGTATTTTTTTTTTTAATGTTGGACTCAATAATTTTTTAGTTTATTTTTAATTTCTCTAATTTTGCATTTATACAATTTTGATTTTTATAAACAAAAATTTATAAGAACTACAAAAGATAAATTGAAATATTAAAAGAATTAAAATTAAAATATACAAATTTAATATATTAAAATTACAATAAGAAGACAGACAAGATAAATTATTATGTAATAATACAATTTTTGCTGTTAAAAAAATAGTAATATAATGTTATATGATAAATTTATCTAATGACAACATTAGATCAAAGTATATTTTAAAATTTAGAAAATAAATTAATTAAAAATTAAAAAGTATTTTAATCTTACCCAATTTTAAATTATTTAAAACAAAAAAATATATAAATTATGATTGTGAATAAGTATGACAATGAGATAAGGTGAGGATGAGTATGTCATTTCTCATCCTCGTTCCCAACCTTATTTCTCAATAAAATTAAACCAAAAAATAATATAATTAAAAGATATTTTAATCTTATAAAAACCTATAATTATTTAATGCAAAAATGTATAAGTGATAGTTTTGAATAAACATGACAACGACATAAGGTAGAGATGGACATGTTGTTCCCTATTCTCATCCCTACTCTCTAATCTTTGTCAGAGATAAATTTTATAGTCATCCTCGTTTTCATTTGGGGTTGGGTTAGTCCCCGTCATTTTTCACTAAAAAATAACTATTAGTAATAATCAAACAGATGAACCAAAATCGCCAAGATGTAAAATTAGGGGAACCAAAACGTGGATTTGAAAAACTAAGGGGATTAAATTTGGAATTTAGCCTTGAAATAATTAAACAGAGTTAAAATATTATTTTCAATAATTATATTAACTAATTAAATTTAAATTAGTTTTTAGTATAAGAATTCGAGCCTAATAATATGAATATTATTCAATAAAAATATTTAATATATGAAATTATTTAAAATTATTTTATACAATTTATAAGTAAAAATAACTTTATAAGATTTCGAAATACATAAAAATAAAAATATTGTTGAGTCTTTGAAATATAATTATATTAAATATTCCAAGAATTTTGTCATCTACAAGTTGATAAATATTAAATCATCATCACATAGACATGTTTAAAATAAGTTTGAATATTCCCATATCCATCACAAGTTCAAGTTTAAATCAGACTTTTATATTTTTTTAAATCACCTTCATGGTAAGTTTTATTTTATCATATTTGGATAAACATGTGAGGAACTCATCATATATATTTTTATATAATTTTAGTTTACTTATATATTTTTAAATATTAATTTTATATTTTGTCTCTTAAAGAAAATGATCTAACTTGATCTTATCATTAATCATCAACAAAATTATTATCATTTAATATTGACGTTTAGATATATTTGTATTCTTTATTGATATACTAACATTTAGTTTTAATTTCTTTATAACTTGAATTTTTGTTTATGTTTATTATTTTGTTAAAAACATATCTTTTAAAAAATCAAAAGAATATTTTAAATCTATTATGATAGATTGATACATAAAAAAAAAACTAACAACTAATATGATAATAATTTTAATCACGTCTTAATTTGAAAAAAAAAAGAGATGTAAAATAAAATAGTAACTTCTATTAGTTATAAAAATAACATTAAATAATATAAAAAATAATATAATATTTTTTTTTTATTTTTGGGTCTTTTTTAACTGTGGACCTTGTATCGTTGCACTTCTATAATGGACCCAGAACCAATACTGTTCTATTTATACATACCTTGCTGAACAGGTTTGACTGTTGGGGTTGAAAGACATGGTTCTAAAGTCAGTGGATAATAATAAATATTTTTTTCATGCTGTAATAGCCAATTTATATTTAGTTATTGAGTAATTTTGTAAAATGAGTTGTTATAGATATTTTGTATTATTTTTGCCCGTAAAAAAGAAACTTACTAAGTTAAAAAAGAATTATAATTATTACTAAATAAATGAATAGTTAATTTTTTTCTAAGCCAAAATATTAAAATGCAATAACTTCATCACTCCTTAAAAATAACCACGTACCCCATACCCTTATATATGCATATGTAAAAAAATTGTTTTCGAATTCATGATTAATAAGTCATCAAGACACAACTTTATCGTTGTGTCAGGTCTCGCTCTCAACTTCATCCTTCCTTATGTAAATTAAATATTTATTTAATCTGCATATTAGTATATCCTTTAAATTGTATGCAAAAATTGGTAACAACATAATATATTATGTAATGATATTTATTTATTAATTATTATAAAAAACTTGAACACCATAAAATAAATAATGTTTAAAAAATGAAAAATTTACTTATTATTTGAACCGATTAGCACATGTAAATGATTTTATACGAATAAAGTGTAAAAAAATATTATTTAATCTTTAGTTACAATTGCATTACATACTGGTAAAAATATATTTATCACTCATAGTTATCATTCTTAAGTTGAACATGATAATATTTAGTTTGTAGCATTTAGATAAACTAATTAAATTAGTGATATTATTTTTTAAAAAGGAAAAAGATATTTTATTGATCAATTAGTGGTGCCCAACATGGTCAAAAACACCTTTAAAAAAACCAAATCAAAACACCACACATCTAAATTAGTAAGTTATTAATGAAGGAATTTAAAAGTTACATTCATTTTTATATTAAAAATTAATTAAAAAGCACAATTTGATTCTTTTCGACTTTAATTTTAATTTTCATTTTCATTATATGGTAGAATATGTTTTGTTTAATATAATCATGTTAATTGTTATTAATATTACTTGTGTCGTCCTCTTTATAAGAAAAACTAGTACAATACTCGTGCGGACGCACAGGTAAACTCTAAGTGTAGATGCATGAATTGAATGAAAGTAAAACTTCATTTATTATATTGAATTAAATGACAACCATTAATTAAAAATTCATTGGAGTTAAGAATTTTATAATTTATTATGCAAGAGCATATATTTATCACAATCTCAAGAGTTGATTAACTCTACATTTTTTATTAAACAGAAGAATGAATGTTTTAGATCTTTGCATAAGTGTTCCAATGATGAGAATTTGGAAAAGTTTAGAGTAGCGAGGAAAAATGCAAAGAAAACAGTGCGAGAAGCTAGAGACAAAGTTTTTGATGATTTTATAAAAATCTTAGGAGCAAGGATGGAGAGAAAGATATTTACAAACTTGCAAAAATGAGGGATAAGAAGAGTAAAGACCTCACCCAAGTTAGATGTATCAAGGATGAAAATCAAAAACTTTTGGTAAGGGATGAAGATGTAAGCGAAAGATGGCTAAACTAGTTTAACAATCTTTTTAATGGGAATGATGACAAGAGTAAGTTGGATTTGGAGGACGTTTTTGATGATCTGAATAGAAGATTTGTGCGCAGAATTAATACGCATGAAGTTAAAGAGGCTTTAAAAAGTATGAAGAATAATAAAGCTTTGGGACCTGATGACGTCTCAATTGAAGTGTGGAGAGGTTTGAGAGATGTGACAATAAAATTGTTGACAAATCTTTTTAATAGGATTCTTCAAACAAATAAGATGTTGGATGCTTGGAGAAAAAGTATGCTTGTGCCTATTTACAAAAACAAGAGAGATATTCAAAATTGTTCAAACTATAGAGGCATCAACTCATGAGCCATACTATGAAGTTGTGGAAGAGAGTTATTGAACATCGCCTAAGGAGGGAAACCAAGATTTCTGTAAATCAATTTGAATTTATGTTAGAAAGATGTACCATGCAAGTTATCTTCTTGATGAGACAATTTGTAATATCACTAAATTTAATTAAGGTAATTTGGGTGATATTTACGTAATTAAATGGATTTACGAAAGGGCAGTTTGATCTTTGTCGGAGGTACGGGTGTAGTTAGTAATTGCTGGATGCACCCCTGTTTCTTATTAAAAAGAAGCAGAACACGTTTTCTGCTTGTTTCTCCTTCTCTTTTCTTCTCCTCTGATTTTCTCTCCACTCCCAAGCTCTCTTCTTGCCATTTTCATGTGATTAGTGGTTGAAATCACAAAACAAGCAAGAAAGAAAGTCATCTTCTTTGTTCTTTATTGTTTTTCAGCCTTGGGTGTTGGTGATTTGAAGAAAAGAGTGAGTTTTGAATCTGCCCATTTTTGTTTGGCGCTGCTAAACTGCGATTGGAAGCCATAGAGTGCTGGTCTACCCTCCAATTTGGTCTATTGAACCCTAAGGTTTGAAATCTCCTCCTATCTCTCCTTGATTCTTGAGGTTAGGGTTAGGGTTTGGAGTGAGATTGTTGAATGTTGAGTTTTAAGAAGGTGAGACAGTTTTGATGTATGATTTGGAGTGGGTAGAAGTTGTTTTTAAGTTGAAATGGTGTTCCATGCATAAATCATGCATGCTTGTTCATGGCAGCCAAGAACACCTATTTGGGCAGTTCTGGTGTTTTGTCCATAGCAGGAGCTATCGATGTCCAAATGGTGTAAAACCGATGCCATTTGAAAGCTAAGAGAGTTAGGTTTGCTCTGGAATTTTCGTGCTATTTTTGGAGACTCCTAGAAATTGTGGTGCAGAGTTATAACAGGCTGTTATACTCTGTTTTTAGCAGATTTTTCTGCTGCAGAGAGCCATTTTGCAGAAAGCATAACTTTGTCTAAGATTATCCAAATCGAGTGATTTCAGTGGATATGGAAAGATGGGTATGTGAAATTCATGCCTGTAAAATATCAGCTCATTTGGAAGAGTAACCTGGTGTGCGTTGTCCTCGAAAGATGGCTGGTTGAGTTGGTCTGTTGCTGTCAGCACTATTTTGGTGCGTGACAGTTCTGGTTTTTGGTTTGTTGCAGAGGCTGTGGTTCATGGTTTTTGATGAAACCAATTTTGTTTAAAAGATAAGAGATATATCTTGATGCCTCTAAATTCTCGTGATTTTAGGAGCTTCTCACAAGGATTTGTAATTTTTCCAAGTGGGTGTAAAATCTGCAGAATTTTATGCAGCAGTTTATGTTTTTCCGCATGTTTTGCTAGAGATTTATGCGTTGTACGGATAGAATGGTATTTGATATGTGATTGTATGCCTTTTAGGACGTGAGCTTGATATCTCTGGTGGTGGTAGCCACGAGACCGGGAAAGCCGGTGTTTTGCTTAGAGCAGGTAAGCTCTTGGTCCTGGTTGTATGTCCTTTATTGTGTTCCACCATGCTCCAATTGAAGGGATGGTCTTGATGTGAATGATTGTATGTATGTGGACTATGAGTGTGAATGTGAATGATTAAAAATTATGCACTGTGCCCTGTAATGGAAATTGATGTGTGTTGACTTGATATGCTGAAAATGTGAATTGAACCCTTTGATGAGGGAATGATAGGTATTGAATGTATATGCTTGAGATGTGAACTGAACCCTTTGATGAGGGAATGATATGTATGGTATGTATTGGCTTTGAGATGCTTGAGATACAAGCTGAATCCTATGATGTACGACTTATGCTTATGGTTATGAGTTGTTTAGCTTATGATATGTTTAATGAACTATTGGAAATGAATGTGCACACTGTGATGTGATATTGGATTGTATGATTATGAGCTGTTCAGCTTGAGATGGGCATGATTGTCCATTAGATGGACTATGATTCTGGAAATGAATGAATATAATCCTATGGTAATAGGATAGATGACTTGAGATTGAGTAAGACCTGTAGTGAGATGTCCCTGTGATATAGATGTAGCCTCCCGAGTGGAGATGTTCCTATATGCACAGATGTAGCCTCCTCAGGCAATTGGGTTGAGATAGGATACGAGATGTGCCTGTGATATAGATGTAGCCTCTGGAATAGAGATGTTCCTATATACACAGATGTAACCTCGTTAGAAGGAGATGTGTCTGTTATATATAGATGTAGCCTCTTGATTGAGATGTTCCTATATATATACAGATGAAGCCTCCGCTAGACACATAAGATGTTCCTGTTATATAGATGTAGCCTCCTCAAGTGGAGATGTCCCTATATATACAGATGTAGCCTCATGTAGATGATTGAATCCTGGCATGAGATGTCCCTAGTATATAGATGTAGCCTCCTGAGAGGAGATGTTCCTATATATCTAGATGTAGCCTCTGCAAGATAGAGTTGGATGTGATGTTTGGTGGTATGCCATGAGTATAGCCTGATTGTAGTCAGGTAGTGGTTTATAGCCTGATTGTGGTCAGGTAGTGGTATATAGCCTGATTGTAGTCAGGTAGTGGTTTATAGCCTGATTGTGGTTAGGTAGTGATTTATGCTATCAACGGTTGTAGACCGTGCTTAAGGCACCTGGTTGTGGCCAGGTGGATGAGAATTGAGATTGATGGCTGCTTGATGATATGATGGTTGAGATTATGATTTTGAATATCTTGGATATGTTGTACCTATGTATATGTTGGAAAGTGAACCAGGGGAAGGAAATACCTTCAAGGGCCCTGAGTTTACTGAGATTTTATATCTCACCCCGTGTGTGGGGCTTATGTTTTGCAGGTGAATCATCAGGCGGAGCAGATCGATCCCAAGGCAAGAGGCCTATGCAGGGATAGCTGCGATTTGTAAACCTTAGGCTAGATGATATGAGCAGATGGCTCTGATGTTTTGTATAATGCCTTTGGTTTTATTTTGTACCCTGAGGGGAGATGTATGTACAGTTTTGTACTAAGACACATGAACTTTATGTATATTCACCATACTATGATGTACAATGTGTATGATGACGGCATTTGATAATGCTCTTTTGTGATATGCTTCCAAACTGCTTAAACTCTGATGATTATATGTGTGTGTTTGTGATTAATGGTTGGTAATGACCCTGAGATTTGCAAGGGGG
>PYAF01003400.1:154043-183932 GCA_007407185.1 Glycine tomentella | reverse complement strand
GATGTATGTACAGTTTTGTACTAAGACACATGAACTTTATGTATATTCACCATACTATGATGTACAATGTGTATGATGACGGCATTTGATAATGCTCTTTTGTGATATGCTTCCAAACTGCTTAAACTCTGATGATTATATGTGTGTGTTTGTGATTAATGGTTGGTAATGACCCTGAGATTTGCAAGGGGGCGTTACACAATTAATGGAAAGGTATAGGAAAAAGAAGAAAGATTTACATATGGTGTTCATAGATCTTGAGAAAACATATGATAGAGTTCCAAGAGAGGTTTTATGGTGGACTCTTGAGAAGAAAAAGGTAGCATTAAAGTATGTTAATGCAATCAAGGATATGTACGATGGGACTACCACATGCGTGAAGCTTATAATGGAACATCAAGGTATTTTCCTATCACGGTAGGTGTTCACCAAGGTTCAGCTCTTAGTCCTAATCTCTTTGCCTTAGTGATGGATGAACTAATGAAAAATATTTAAGAGGAAGTGTCATGGTGTATGCTTTTTGCAGATGATATTGTGCTTATTGATGAGACCAAAGATGATGTTAATAGGAAATTGGAATTGTGGAGAAATACTTTGGAGTCTAAAGGATTCACGATAAGCAAGAGCAAAACGGAGCATATGAAATGTGAGTTTTTGAGAGTAAGAGATGGTGATCAAGACACAGTGCATCTACTTGGTCAAGAGGTATCCAAGAAAGATGTTTTTAGATACTTGGGGTCAGTGTTGCAAAAAGATGGTGAGATTGATGAAGATGTAAATCATAGAATTAGAGCAGGGTGGATGAAATAGCGGAGTACATCAGGATTTTTGTGTGACCGCAAAATTCCTCTTAAGCTGAAAGGAAAATTCTATAAAACAGTTGTAAGACCGACAATGGGAATGTTGGCCAGCACATAGGTAACATGAGCATAAAATAGGGGTAGCAGAAATGAGGATGTTAAGGTGGATGTGTGGATATACGAAGATGGATAAGATAAGAAATGAGGATATTCAAAGAAAGGTATCAGTGGTACCAGTATGTGAAAAGATGAGGGAGCATAGATTGAGGTGGTTTGAACATATTATGAGACGACCACTAGATGCTCCCGTAAGAACAAGAATTTGTTACCAAGAGCTCAACACAAAGAGAGGTAAAGGTCGACCGAAACTTACCTAGGGAAAGGTAGTTAAATAAGACCTAATGGAATGAGATATAGATTGACGAACTGTATGTCTTAGGACAAGATGGAGAAAAGCTATAAGCTTGGTGGAGGGTTAAACCCATTAGTTGTTCTATGTTTCAGTCATTTCCTTGTTTTAGTTATTTTTCTCTTCTTTTCTGCCTTCTTACTTTCACTACTTTTTCTCTCTTTTATTATTTCCACTTTTTTCTTTCCCTCCCCCTTTCTCTTTCTGTCACATTTACGATTCATCATTAGATTCATCTATCACTGACCCCAATTAACTTGAGTTAAAGGTGTTGTTGATATTGAATGACTCTCTCACTTTAAAAGAGTTATTTTCAATAAAGGGTAAGAACACTTAGCATCTGACTATCCACCTAAGCACGTTAAACCTTTATTTCATTTTCATTTTCTGGATCAGCTATCATTGGAATGACAAATGTAGGGGAACCTCACAAATTACATATTTAAAGTACCAAGAAAGAAAGATAATTAAAACAAATAAGAAAGTATGTATGTGTACATAATTAATATGAGGAATCCTCACCTTTGAATGTCCAAAGTCATTACCCATGAAGTTTAGATAGGCACGACCACCAATCGTTAATGTGATCGATCGGATAATGTAGCCCAAAATTCAAGAAAAATATTAAAGAATGATAAAAATTGAATGGAAATTCACCTTACATAACACACAGAGACATAACAGAAGCATGTTATTTTTAATAAAGAAAAGAAGGAAGAATTTTGTTTATGAATAACTCAAAAATTTAACTTCAATTTGAGCTGGATTCATTCACAACTAACTCAATTAATAAACTAAACAGTTCATGTCCATAACAATCTAATGCCAATTACTCAAACCACTACTTTTAAGAACAAAATAAATCTGACCATTTCTTTAAAGTCATTTGGCTTAAGGTATTTGCTTATTCAAACAGGCAACAACACAATCGTATCCACTAAAGTAAAAAGTTATACAAACTAACCAAATTTCAAAGCAATATCAAGTTGTTCAAAGAATTCAAACATAATATAATAGAAACCAAAGTTTTGAGCATAACCATCTTAGCATTCGAGTTTCACTTCAAACCATGCCCTGAATTAGAGCATAATCTGAAACTTATTTGAATATTTATTCCTATTCCATCCTAAGCCTTGAAAAGCTATGGCTGAGTACTCTTATTTTTTTTTTTAACAAATTGAATACATTACATTTGACATTCAATAACACCGTATCCATGTTAAGCATATCATATAACTTTGATCAACGGAGAGACTGCTTCAATGTCCTACATGCTTCAATTTCTCCCCCGTACGTTTCTAAGACTTCACAAATACAACATTATAATTTGGCAGAAGTATTCATTAACAAAAAAAAAAAAAAAACTTCCCCTGCCTTCCTCATAAAAAAGCATGTCCTACATGCTTCAATTTCTCCCCCGTATGTTTCTAAGACTTCACAAATACAATCTTGTAATTTGCCAGAAGTATTCATTACCAAAAAGAAAACAGAAAAACTCCCCCTGCCTTCCTCATAAAAAAGTCATGCAAAGTAGTTTAATGATAAATATTTAAATAGAGAGAAATGGATATACACTAACTAACAGTGTAAAATTATTTAAATGTCATTTTTCATAAAACAAGTCATGTAAAGTAGTTTACCGATAAAATAGTCAATTATTCTTATTAATAAGAATAATTAATAAGTTTATCTCAGGTATTTGTAAAAAAAAAAAAAAAGTTCATTTCAGGCAAATCAGGATGCGTATCTTTATTTGAGACAATAATTATAAAGAAATTCTATTTAGTGATTATACATCATCCATCCAACAAAATACTTTTCTTGTTCTCTATATAGTCAATAATATATGTAAACTCACTGTCGTGGGCTTCTTGTTATGGCCAATAAAAAATAACATGCTCTCACACAGAATCGTGATCAGTTGGACCAGAATCAAGTTTTAGAAGTTGTGATCACTGACCGCATTTGCTTGATCCCTTTACCATAGCTTCTGCAGGTTTCTTGCACATCATTGGATCCTACAAGCTACAAGTTTACAACTACCCATTATCTTGATACCATCCTTGGTATTATTTGCCCCCTGCTCAGAGTGGAAAGGTAGAATTGGTACCAAAAGTTCAGGGTAGAACAGGAAGCTCCACCTTGTCAAAGGAAAAGAAACTGACCCTTCCCTCTGTGACCAGGCAGATTTTCAAAGGAATGCCACCACATTGTTTCTAAAGGGCTTCAATCTCTGCTCTAGATGGTGGATGTTGAACCCCAACAGAAGATACATGATATACCTGATTAAAAATATTTCCATAACCATATAACAAAAAGAAGGGGGAAAAAAGGAAATTAGAGCCAAAGAATTTTTTGCATAGATATTAATTATTGAGGACCACATAATCAGTGTGGTTCTTTTTCAGTTCAATTTTTTAAAATAAATAACCATACTCTGTGCCTAAGTGATCCTAACTCAATAGATAAATACCTACAACAGCTAGTTTCTCATTCACTTGCTCCCCCAGGAATTAGAACTCTTCCTCCAAGTCCCAAATGGCTATCAACTTCTCATGGATGTATTGAAGCGCATTTAACAGACAACAGATATCTTTAGATATAAAATTTCATTTTCCTATTGCCATTACCTTTAAATCCTATCAGAGAACAGACAGGTACAATGCCTTTATCAATTCTAAGTATTTACTTTGAGAAATAACGTAGCCACATTGCCTCCCACCTGCAGCTTACAAGATCCCAGCCTCAACCACACACATGCACACAATGCAGTAGCATGTCTGCCAGCATGAATTCCTCTGATACAATAGAGCGAGTGCAAAAAATTAAGTCATGATATGCTTGAATTACTCTTAGTTGTGTTGTCGACTACTCCATTGGATAACAATATAAAGATCATTTGCCAATTAAATTTCTGAATCTAAATTAATCTTACTGATGCAATGAGAGATGTAGTACTTACCTAGATAAGTACAGTAGAAAACTTGGATCACCATGAGTTTCTAAACCTACTGTTTGGAAGATAAACATCAAAATCTGGCCTCAAATCATTTACCTGCAACTCTCCAAATAACTTGTGGCATATGCTAACTAGTACTCTTATGACATTGGTTAAGAAACTAAAAGGATAAATGTTTTTATTCGAATGTGCAAAATTGCCCTGTCCATGACTTTTTTTACGCTTTCTTGTGATTTCTACATATGTTTTTTTTTCCTTTAGTTTCTTAACCAATGCCTTAAGAGCACTAGTTAGCAAGACCCATAACTTATTGATGGAAAGCTCTGATTTGGAATCAGTGTCTTCTAGTTTTTTGATTTCTTCTGTTACTTCAAGAGCAACAGGTTTATGGGAACTTTTAATACTATTCAAACCCCAAGCAACACTATGCCAGCCAATTATGTAGCCAAGAGACTTGTGGTGCCTGTAAACATCAAACAGTTCCCAACAACATTCACTTTTCCCGCTAGCCACCTTTTCGTACGTTTCTGTTAGAGATATGCTTCTACCACCGTTATCAAAGAGATTTAAGGCTCCTAGTTCCATAAGATACCTGCAAATCAGCCTTTACATAAGCACAACTTTTCAAAAGTCCTTATGAAATTTCAATATAGTTTTTTTTCTCATGCAAACAAGTGTATTGCCTAGTTACATAGTTTATTATCCAGAGAAAGCTAAGGCTTTAAGAATTATGTGATGGCACATATAAAATGGTATATATAAAACGATGGCATATCACCTACAAAGTCTCCTCAATTGAAGAATAAATCTTGCCGCTGCGAACTATTCCAGTTGTTACCCACATTTTGCCATTCTTCTCAATGACATCTCCCATTCCCATTTCTTCATTCCAACAGCCTTTGGATTTCACGTTCCTGGTAAATGAAACGCATAATGTTCACTTTGAAAAATCTAACTTTAGCATGGGAAACAAAGATATCTTCACTAGTAAGTACTAATTTACCATGTATATATGCTTGACCTGAACTGCAACTTGGGTATAGAACCAGATGAAGAGCCAAGCTCCTCTTCCCTTGCATTATGCAAATAGACTTCATCATCACTCTCTTCACTTGAAGAACAACCCCTTGTCTTGCCTTCCATAGATCAAAAGCTGTAATTTAAAATATCAACGAGGGACCAAAAAAACAGCTGTCAGGATTGTTGGCACTTGGAAGCAACGTTGTTAAACTCGAGATTCTATAGAACCAGGAGGGGGTAAAAACTCTACATTCCTGCCTATTATACCTAATATGCATAAAAAAACATAGATAAAGAAGATAAGCTCACATCATTAACAATCTTAAATTGAAAATTAATAGTCATAACAAGGAATAAGATCCAAATAGAGAAATACAATAAATAATAATCCAAATAGAGCTGTGAGAGTAAACCAATTGAAGAGAACAGAGCACAAACCACTAACACACAAAAGAGCTGTGAGACCAAATGAAGAATGAAAATGATAGATGAGAGAAGAGAATAAATGAACAAAAAAGAGAAACCTTGGGAATAAGGAGAAGTGTAGGTCAGTTCGCAAAATAGAGGCGCAATCGGTGACGGCGGCGCAGAGCAGCAACGTGGACGTCCGGCGGTTGCAAACGGGTCAAAAGATATATGCACTGTTGGCAAAAAAATTAATTAATTGTAATTTAAATAAAAAATTACAAAAATGTAGCAGTTTACAAACTATATACAAATCTGTAGCAGTCAAAGGCGCCTGTGCATGACGTGTTCAATCACGTCCACTGTGGACGTAACTGTGCTCCATTCGCGCTTGCCATGGACGTGATTAATCACGCCCCCCATGGACGTGATTCAGCTCCGGTCCCGCCCAAGCTCGACATGACCATGCACCCCTATAAATACCCCTTATTCAGCATTTGCACACCACTTGCTTATCTCTCTAAGTTTTTTTTCTCTGACTTCTCTTTAGATTTGAGTTTTAGTTTGAGGCTTTGTGCGGGGAAACTCTGTCAGTCAAGTAAGTCTTGCTCAAATATATGTTTTTTAAATTACATGAAGTATATTATCTTGTTGTGTTAGAGAATTGCAATTGATCTAGAAAATTGTTAGTGACTTAGGTTGGAAATAGTTACTTGTTAGTTGTTATAGGTTTATTTATGTCAGAATATTATTAGTTAATTACGTCGGTTTATTTGGGTTACAATATTATTAGTTAGTGACTTAGATTATCATTAAGTACGGTCTCAAGGTTATTTCATTGGTTACGTAGGTTATGACCTAGGTTTTGATTAGTTAGTTATGTAGGTTAAGCCCTAGGTTTATTGACTTACAATATTATTAGTTTAGGGTTTAGGTTATCATTAAGTACGACCTTGGTTACGTAGGTTATGAACTAGGTTTAGGGTTTAGGGTACAATTAGTTGGTGAAGGACTGAAGAAAAATACGACGTGCGATATTTTGACCTAGCTCGCGCAAACACAATCACAGCCGCGTCCTCGACGATCGCGGACGATTTCACTCGTAGAATAATATAGATACTTGAATGCACAGGAATTTTCTAGTAGACTTGGACATGTTCCATGGCGCGAATATTATAGATAGATGAATGCACGGGAATAATGTAGATAGATGACCGCGACTAATAATATTCTAAGTTTGGACATTTTAATGCACCAAATATATATCATTCTATGGACAGTGAATTAACAACATCAAGTTGTTTGTATTTGGACAGCGGTTTCACTCGTAGCCTCAGACCTAAGCTTTCAGGCTTCGAGGTATGATCTTTAATCAATGAATAAGGGAAACTATTCGAAAAAGGTTAATCAATCAGGAATGCGTCTAGCCACTGTGATCCGCTACAACTCACAAAGACTAGGTTCGGCTTCTAACTAATAAGAAAGGGTGGGGGGAGAAAAGAGGACAGGGGCGCTTCCCGTTAATCGAAGTCTTGGATTTTTCTTTCAAAGGAAAGACAAGCAGTGGTTTCCCAGTTATCTTCAATTACTTAGTGAGAGCTTATCGAGTCGGATTCAATGACGCTCGTGCAGAAGAATTGAAGAAAAATACGAGGTGCGATATTTTGACCTAGCTCGTGCAAATGTAGTCGCGGCCGGGTGTTCACGATCGCGTGCGATTCACGAACCACATGTCGCGGGTGCGACGTCCGCTACGTTGAACCGCACCGCTACACTATCCTTGTTCAGCCCTTTTATATTTGGTGCATTGAAATGTCCAAACTTAGAATATTATTAGTTAGTGACCTAGGTTATCATTAAGGACGTACCTAAGATATATGGTAATTGGCTGAGAATATTTTTAGTTAGTGACTTTGGTTATGGCCTAAGTTATCATTAACGACCTACATAAGACATACATAATCAATTTGTCAAAATAATTTGTATTAGAAATTAGGTAAATTATTCTAATATGATTATAAAATGCGTAGCATATTATTATAGCCGAGTCATCGTCATCTGACTCACCTCGTTCTGGTTCTGACCGTGAGCATGAGCCTACTGATCCCACAAAACATGTTCTTCCCGGACCATACAAATGGGATGTATTTAGGAGACGCAGACAACGCACTCATATTTCACAGGCAATTTGGAATGATGAGACAAAGAGAGAGCTAAAGATTCGTCGCGAAGGTAGACTTAGTGGTGGACCCCGACCCGACGATATTCCGGACGTAGTCACACAGTATTTGACTGAGGCTGGTTTCATACATGTGGCTCGCATGAAGTTTATGCAGGTATCGATTTACGAATACTGTTATGTTTAATGTGTTGAAATGTTAATTTTCAAATTACTAGTTTCAAACATAATGTATTTGGAATTTAAAATTTGATAAGTTACTTGAATTTTCCAGATTGATGTTGCTCTTATCAGTGCTATAGTTGAGCGCTGGAGGCCAGAGACACACATTTTCCATATGCCCCAAGGTGAGATGACAATTACCTTGCAAGATGTTGCAGGTATTCTAGGATTGCCTACTGATGGGTAAGCCGTTACCGGACAGACTTACACAGATTGGGCAGAATTGTGTAACAAGGCTTTTGGTAACGGTCCTGATCCGGACACCAAGTTATCCACCGGTAGTTTGAGGTTATCATATTTGGACAGAGTGTATCCTTCATGGGATGCAGTTGCCGGGAACCGTCAGAATGTGATATACTTCACGAAGGCTCACATTGCACGAATGTTAGGATCCTGGATCCTATGCGACAGATCGGGGGGGAGCGTAGTAGGATGTCGCTACATAGCCTTACTTGGTGGTGACTTTGCCGATATTGGTACATATAGCTGGGGGTCTGCGGTTCTGGCAAACTTATTTAGACAATTGTGTGAATGCACAGACCCCGATAAAAAAGACATTGGTGGTTGCACTATTTTGCTTCAGATTTAGGCATGGCTCATATTTCCATCGATTGCTCCCCCATTGCCTGCTCCGTCTGAGCCAGACCGCCACTTCGGACACAGGTATGTTTATTTTGTATTACTAGAATGATCGTGTATTTATGCGTACTACAATTAACGATTGGATGTTTAATCTGGATATTAGATTTAATGCTCTGAGTCGCTTCAGTACGAACTCATTGATTTGTTATCGAGACAGGCTAGACACCTTAACTAAAAATGAGGTATGCTTTTTTAATTAAATATATTAATTTAAAGTGTATGTGAATATGCAAGTGACTCCTATATATGATTTAATTGTGTAGGTGGTCTGGCAACCTTATGGTGATTACGATTTTATGGGTGCATCTGCTGAGACACAACATCTATGGATGGTTAGGACACTTATTATTTGTTTTCACATTGCTGAGTATTCGCAACCTGATCGATGCATGAGGCAATTTGGGTGGGATCAACCAATACTTCACAGGGCTGGAAAATTGAAAGGTGTTCATGATTATACCCTTCGGGGTAAAGCCCAAGAAAATTGGGCTCATAAGCTAAGAAAATTTATACAGAGATGGAATAAGAGTGCTGAACATGTTGAAGTGCCTCCTGCAATACATGGTCTGATGTCATCGAACCATGAGTACATGGTGTTGTATAGACTTTCCGGAAAGCGATATGTGACAAAGCGGGGTGCCGGATTAGCATGTTGTGTAAGTTATCTACTCCAAATAATTTTGTTATCATTATGTTATATTGTTGTTTATGTAACTATGCTGTGACTTATAGGTTGATGGTCTGGAGAATTTGTATTTTGTTACGACGGTTGACCAATTTGGGATCCACGATTTGGACTATGTACACGACGAAATAGGTCGTCTAATTACTATTTTCAGAAAGTCCGCTAGGGTGGAGGAGGCAGGTCCAGAGGCACCGCCGACCCAGCTTCCGGATGAGCCGTAATTATCCATCGAAATTGGGTGTCGTGCGAAAGAGGGTCGAGGGTTAGGACACCGTCGACGACCTATTACACTTGTTCCTGAGCCTATTCATGCACCCAGGCCATGCATGAGTGGATGGATTAGGCCACCCTACATTGCTCATGAATATGATGTTCATCAGACATATTATGATCCTATGCAGGCAGGGGCTGATACATTTTATCGGCCAGAGCCCCCACTAATGGACACAAAAGGCTAGCCTGCGTACCATGTCAATCCAGGATCAATGCCGTTCGGGGATTAGGCAGGGAGCAATGCTCAGGGGAGTCATGAGTGGGATGATGCAACTTTTGACGATATTTATAGTCAAATAAATTTTGAAGAAGACCATTCACACTATCCTCTAGAGCTGTTGGTCGAGGACACTCCACCTCCATATCATGTTGCTCCACAGTATTCACGTGGACGTGGTAGACGCAGATTGCCAGATCGTTAGGCGCGTCATCAGTACTGGCCTCCTTCTTCATAGACTTTATATTTTATTATTTAATTTGGTTTCCATTATTATACTTAGTTATGTAATTGTTAAACATGTTTTGATTATGGACATTTTTTTATCGCTTATATCTGTCATGGACGTCGTTAGGTTATGAAATATGTCATTTGCTACGGACTAAATGTGACAGGACGCATGCCTGATTGAATCATTTGTCTTGAACCTTCTTGGGTGGAAGAAAGGGTTGATGTTGTTGTTGCCGAAATGTCGAGACATCCCAAACCAAATCCATCCAGGTGTCTTAGTACTGTGGCAGCAAAGCGACCATTTTTCTTATTTGGGAATGTTTGAAACATATCCAACGTATCATGGAAAAAAATGTCTCAGTTTTTATATGGTATTGAACCTGAATTTGTGAATGCCTAGTCCTTTTCCGCTTTAGATAGACTAGAAGGTTACATACACAATGTTCCAGTTGAAAACAGATTCCACATCCTCCCAAAAACACCTATGACTATTGAAAATGCAATGCCACAGACAAAGAAATGGTGGCCACCTTGGGATTCAACGAAGCAGTTGAGCAGCATCTATTGTGAAACTAATGGAATAGCTCAAACATTTGGTTGACTTGGAAATATTCTTGCATATTCTGGTGGAGTGCTTACATCTTGAATCACAATCATGCTGCCGAGGGCATTGTGGCGGAAAGACTTAAATCACTAAAATTCTGCTTCCAGACAAACACAATGGGGTATCATCTTCCTGTGTTAAGGTCCATCTTCCCTCATGGATGAACAATGTTATCACTCTTTACTGGCCTTGGTGGGGCAAAAATTGCCCTACACCGCCTTGGTATTAAAATAAAAGTTGTTGTGTCAGTTGAGACTTCCGAGAGAAAAAGAAAGATTCTTGAGAGGTGGTGGCATGAATCCATGCTGTAGCCAATAAATGTGACTGATCTGTAAAATGACATTGACAGCACCGGTGATGATTGACAACACTTTGTGGTCCTTTTTACTGTAGCCAATAAATTTCACTGGTCTGTCAAATGACATTAACAACATTACCATGACAGGAGTTTAGTCACTCCCCATCCAGGCGCAAGTGGTCATGCCCTACACAGGTGGGGCTTAACACCGTTATATATACCCCATACAGGAGTTTAATCATCCCACACAACACTACTACCATAAACGAAACTCAATCTCAATACGATGGCCTTCTTAGGTGAAACAGGCTCTCAAAACATTGGTAATTCCAAATTAGCATTTATTTATTTGAATTAATCAATCATACACAATGAAAATGGTGTTTCTTTCGTATGTCATACTCCAATACCAGTGTGACTTCCCGATGAATGTTCCTTTCAGTCACTCAAGAGTAGAATGCACAACACCCTTCTGCTCACAAATGATCAATCTGTGGATGAAATTTACTATCGACAATCGTCCATCAATGTAGGTAACGAATTTTTTTTTTCATTCGCTGCAGCTGAAAAATGATGATGATGTTTGCACTATGTTGGTGTGCCATGAAAAACTCCTGTCTGTTGGTCCTATAGAATTATTATGTATGATAAGCAGAACACCGATGGTGTCCTCAACCTACTTCAATCCACCATCACTCCTACTCATGATGCACTGTTGTATTACAATGGCAAGTGGAACATACCATGACAAGACAATTTTTTGGGTTACTCCTTTACTGGAACAAATCCAATAAGATTTCAAATTCCTTCCGGATGCAATATAGAAACACTCAAGGATATAATCAAGCAAGTTGTGTTGGTAGGAGTTCCCCCTTATGGAATTCACGAATCACAGGTTGTCAGACTATTGTTCTCCAGACAACTGAGTTACGCAAAATATTCAGAAAACTTGGTCGAATATGAAATAATAAAATTGAAAAATGATGAAGATGTACTGAAGGTGTTAGCAGAATCTAATTATTGGAAGCGTTTCTCTCCAATAGAAATTTTAGCTACTTTTAACAAACCGGTAATCGAACTACTGCAAGATGACATGTCCGCTGCACAAGATCTTCCAAATTATGATTAGTCTCATGATTTTCATGTTTCAATTGTTGTTGTTAGCACGTTTGGTTGTTTTGGTTTTTTAATGTTCAACTTTTTGTGTTTGTCTCTCTAATTCCAATTGTTTGTACGTTCTTTTATTTTATTGGATTTCCATGACTATGTCACCGTTAATGTTAATTGTGTTTTCATGTTTAAAATTCATCGTAGCGTATATGAAATTGACATGAGTGGTTTCACTGGAAGTTTGGTTTATTTTCAAATGTTCATTACGAAATATAACAACATAAAAAAAACATTGACAACAACATCAACAAATCATGAGGTAGATGGACGACTAGGACAATTTCGAAGGTTATGACCATGTAATCTACATATACCACACCTAATACGACCATTGCGTATTCTAGTTGACTATGGACGACCCTTTGCACGCAACATAAACCTGTCAGGTATGACCACTGGATCAATACTAGGTGGAATTGCTTGCTCATTACCAATTGGCTGTCATGGAAATGAGCAAGCTTGTACCAGGTTTGTTATAAGGAATACGTCATCCACATATTGTGCTGGTGACTGACGAACATATAAAGCGGCTGCTGCAGCATGACTACAAGAATACTTGAACGCTTTAAATTTCCCACACTGACAGAATCGCTCAGGGAGGTTTACTGAGTACGATGTGTCATAACCATCATCAACCTCAAATACAGATTGTTCAACATTATATGCACGAATATAATGACCAGTAGCACTGGTCTCATTGGCCTTCAACATAGCAACCACATTTTTGCAATAAGGATAAGGACCTTGCAATTCATTAAGAGCCGATTGGCCTCTGCAAACAAAATATTTCACCAATTTGCTATATGTGTGCTTAACCAACACGGTTATTGGCATGTTTCTTGCACCTTTCAAAATCATGTTTACTGACTCGGCCAAATTTTTTGTTATATGTCCATACCTTCGTCCCTCAACATCATATGCACGTGTCCACTTTTCCTTCGGGATGCTATCAATCCAGTTTTCAACCTCAAGACTCACATCACGAAAACTTGCAAAGGCTATGTCAAAATCAACAATAGAAGGCGTATAACATGCACAAAAATTAAATAACATTAAAATTTAGTTATACATGAAAAATGAATAGATGAGTTTTTAACCATACCTAAATTCATAATCGCTCTCTTCAAATTTTCATTTCTAACTTTTGATTAAAATTGCTCACAATATGTCGGAGGCAAAAGACATCATAAGCATGCGGTGGTTGCCACCCACGGTGCCTCTCAACTGCAGACAATATGCTTCGATGCCGATAAAAAATAAGACAAATATTTGTCTTCTGTGTAACATGCGCACGAATGTTATCCAGAAAGAATTCTCAAGCTTCCAACGTCTCACCTTCAACAATAGCAATGCAAGTGGCATACACTCATTGTTTCCATCCTGAGTATTGGCAATAAACAATTTTCCTTTGTACTTGCCATATAAATGAGTGTCATCAATTTGAATAACCGGCTTACAAAAATTGAAAGCCTCGCAACATTGTCTGAAGGTCCAAAAAATGCGATGAAACACGCATTTTCCATGAACGATTCTATGAGTCATATAATAATTTTTTGTTTGAAGTTGATAAATAGAACCTGGTGAAAAGCGAAGCATATATTCACACCACCTCGGCAAAAATGCATATGATTCCTCCCAATCACCATAGATAATTGCCATTACTTTCTGCTTTGTATACCATGTCTTTCTATATGAAACTTTGTATCCATAGGAATGAGTTATCCTTTCCTGAACTAGTCCAATTGAACATGACGGATCATGCTTTATCATCCTTAATAATAAAAAAATAATCACGTTATCATTAATAATAACAACAAAATCATTACTTCTCATCATTATCATCTCATCCAATAACTTACCTAGTACGAGTGAAACAATAACATCAGTATCAAGTTGTCTGTAGTCTTGAGAAATGTGATCATTTAAGCAACTGTGATCCCCGCCCCATTTGGTAACCACCCATCTTTCACCGTACGTTGGTTTCATTACCCTAACCCTCCATGGACAATTCTGGTCATGCACACGACATTTCATGCTTAACTTTGTTAGCGTACTTTCAACCACGACAGCTTCCTGATGCTCTTTCATGAGATTCCACTTGATTGTCATTTGCACATCTTCTTTTGATGCAAATTCCTGTTTCACAAACAACTTATTTCCTAATACCCATGGACCCTCAACTGAACTTGAACCAATGCTAGAATCTTGTTCACTCGAATAATCCCAATCAATGTAGGTGTAATGTGGGATTCCATCCCAAAAAGTAATATTACCCTCATCTACATATGCAAATTCTCAAATTTATTACAATAAAATACATACACAATAAACAAACATATATGTAAGTAACTATTGTTTGGTAACACACCTTGACATTGTTGCGGTAAATGAGACTCTTTTGCATCCTCTTGTCATTGGGTTTCATGCTCTCTCACGACTGAGTAATGTACTTGTATTTGAGTTGCGCTTCGACCATGATCCTCATCATTATCCGAAGCACTAGCATTCTCAGTAAGAAGACGATCTTCCATTGCGATATTTTCATCATCGTCATCGTCAATATCGTCATCCATAACCCAAGTGGGTCATTTTCATCTTCCATAGGCAATTAACAACTGGAGCAGCAGATGCTGATGATCCACGAGAATAATTGAAATCAACTGACCTCATTAGTAAAGCCGCATCCTCTACTCCAGAAAAATCCACGTATAACTCTAAGAAATTTTTCCTTGACTGGTTGAAGAATTCTCCTATTACAAATTCTAAGTCTTCGTCGTCTATTACTTTTGTGCTGATATATTTATCATCGCACCATATTCTTGCAGTGACCATAGTGATAGATTCATTGCCTTTGAGAACTTACTTTTGACTGATTTTTTCATGCAATTCATCAATGGTTGAGTTGCGGTTGATACGTGTTCCCCTTTTCTCTCCTTTGAAAACAACACCACGTCGACTCTCAATTTTGCTACCATTATAATACAAAACAATACGAACAAAATCACCATCTGCAAATATTTTTTTATATATGACCAACGACTACAAGATCACAAAGATGATGAACACAAAAGCATGGTCACGCCTGTAACATAGAAAAATCTATAGGCATATTATGATAATTTATTTAATTTGGAAGAAAAATTATTTGAAAAAATTGATTATCTATGTCTTACGTAGGTCCTTAATGAAAACCTAGGTCATAACCTACGTAAATAACTAATGAAAACCTAGGTCACCAACTAATTGTACCCTAAATCCTAAACCTAGTTCATAACCTACGTAACCAAGGTAATAACCTTGAGGCCGTACTTAATGATAACCTAAACCCTAAACTAATAATATTGTACGTCAATAAACCTAGGGCTTAACCTACATAACTAACTAATCAAAACCTAGGTCATAACCTATGTAAATAACTAATGAAAACCTAGGTCACCCACTAATTGTACCCTAAACCTAGGTCATAACCTACGTAACCAACGTCATAACCTTGAGGTCGTACTTAATGATAATCTAAGTAACTAACTAATAATATTGTAACTCAATAAACCTAGGTCTTAACCTACATAACTAACTAATCAAAACCTGGGTCATAAAACCTACTTCATAACAAGTAACTATTTCCAACCTAAGTCGATAACAATTTTCTAGATCAATAGCAATTCTCTAAGACAACAACATAATATATTTCATGTAATTTAAAAATCATATGTTTGACCAACACTTACTTGCTCGAACTAAAATCCAATTTCAGAGAGAAGTCACAGAACAAAAGCCTTCAGAGATAACCAAGAGCTCTGCAAATGCTGAAATGCTGACGATGGGATATATATAGGGGAGCAGGGTCACGTCCTGTGTAGACATGAACGGTGCCCAGTTGCGTCAAGGGAAGACGTGATTGAACACGTCTAGGAACGACGTGATTAAACACGTCATGGCCAGATAAATTTGCTTGCTACAGATTTGTATATAGTTTGTAAATTGATGCATTTTTGTAATTTTTTATTTAAATTACAATTAATTAATTTTTTTGTCATGCACTATTACTTTAGTTTATTAACCCTAAAAAAATACATGTACTGTTACTTTATTTACCCTAAAAAATATATATGTACTGTTACTTTATTTTAATATTTATATGAAAAAATAACTTTTTTGAATTGTATTTTAATCCCTTAGTTTTTAAATCTATGATTTTAATCACATAATTTTTAATTGTAATATTTAGTTCCATATTTATAAATTGACGATTTTGATCTCCTGTTAAATTATTAACTAATAATTATAATTAAAAAATTATTAAATTAATTATAAATTTTAAAAACTATTAATTATCAAATAAATTTAATAAAAAAATTATCAACCCTAATATGATAATTTGCTCGCGATACTGAATGTGGAAGAAATATTTGTAAAGAAGAGAAACGCAATATTTATAGAGGATTATAGTTAATAATTTTTATTAATTAATGATTTTAAACTAATTTAATAATTTTATAAATTAAAAAAATATTTATTAATAATTTATCAAGAGAATCAAAATCGTTAATTTATAAAATTATGAAATCAAATGTAATAACTAAAAATCAAGGAATCAAAATCATAAATAAAAAAAAATTAAGAGAATTAAAATTTTAATTTAACCATTTTATTATTCAACTGAAGATAAGTAATAAGAAATTCACAATTAAGCTAAGACTCTTTAATACAACTTTCATTTCTATTTATAAGAATCAACTTAAAAAAAAAATTATCAAATTTTTAAACTTATTTTTTTATACAAGATTTAATTCATATTGCCTCATGCATTAATTTTTTTTATTGAATGTATTAATTACTTTTTATAACAAAACTCTTTTTGAAAAAGTATATAAATTTAGGATAAATTTAATATTACCAATTAATTAACTATTTTTTAATATTAGTGAATTATATAATTGACTATTATAAAATCAACATAGTTAGTATTTAAAAAACAATTTAATCAAGAAGAAAAAGATTACGTGATACTCTTCGAGGAAAAAAAAAACACTCTTTGAAAACAAAAAACATTTGAAATATCGAAATAGAGTAGAGACAGCGCCTCCTCCGAAGATCAAACTTGGTTGGGAAAACGATGATGTGCCGTAGGACGGAGTTGTATAGAGAGCTGAAGCAGCGTATAACACATCTTCGACATTTCTGCGATACGCAACAAAAACATCTTCAAGATCTCGAATTGCTCAAGTGCTTCAAAACCGAGATTCAATTCGAGCTTGCCTCCAATCACTTTCAGGTTCTCTCACTCCGAGATTATTTTTCATGATTCGTTCCTTCATGATAGTAAAATGCACTTTTTTTTTTCCACTTCATAACACTCAATATCTTCAGTTGCCACACACATGACACTTTCACATTTTCATGGGTGCTGCAGAATGCTCAAAGTGGTTCCTTAGGGGACTTTGTGGTGGACCCGACCTCACCCAGTTCCAAAGATGTGGTTTTACGAAGAAAATTCGATTCGGGTGAGGAAGTTGCAATCTCTGCTATTCTGGGACCTACCAACTATGTGAAAGACCTTGTTTTTCCGAGGGATGCTTTTATGAAAGTTTGTGTGAAAAAGCCAGCATTGAGCTCCATGGTACAGTTTGACTGTGATGTTTATGAAGAAACTGATAAGGGCTCTGATTTTGACATCTACAATGCTTATTATCTCAAATCATCTACATATCTCAGCACTTCCATTTACAGAGGCCCTTTATTCCGGTAAGCTGGTACTATAATCTCTGTTCTAACATTTTTGGTTTTCTAGTTTGAGTGCAAGTCGATTTGTATTGAGTTTACAATGTTGTTGTTGATACATTCAGTGCTGGCTGATTGAAGATGAACAAAGATTGGATTTATGTTATAGATTAGAGTAAATTGCCAATTTAATTCCTGAAATTGTTATTCGCTGTCACTCTAATTCTTAGATTTAACAAACTATAAATAAAAAAGGTCCCTGAAAGACTATGAAAAGGGAGCAAGTCCAAATCCTACTCTGTTAAGGAAGGTTATGAGACATTGCAACAGCAAAGTTACGATGAGGAATCTGATTTCTTTAAGAATCTATGGTCTATACCAGCGTCTTCAAAAGTATTAACTTTCATTTGGAAGGTGGTCTTAGATAGGGTGCAGACAAAGGGAGTTCTTAAAAAGAGATGCATTGTGATGGAAAACAATGACTACATGTCTACATGTGCACACTTTGCAATCAAACTGAAGAGTCTATTGTACATTTATTGTTTGAGAGCAATTGCTCGCACCAGGTTTGGAAGAGCGTTTATAAGTGGGCAAATCTGGAAATAGCTATGCCAATAGAAACTAAGGCACACTTTACTCAGCATACTGGTATATGTGTGGGAAGGAAGAAAAAAACAGCATGGTGGACAGTATGGGCAGCAGTGTATTGAATGCTGAGCAAGTGCTGGACCTTATCAAGATCAGACCTTGGAAATGGTTAAAACAGAAAACAAGATCTTTCTCACACTCCTTTTTCAAATGGTCATCATAACCACTATTGTGTCTGAAGATTATTGAATCATGAACAAATGCAGGAACTGGTGAACATTATGATGTTTGAGGGTAACAGTTCTAGCTTACAGTATATATAGTTATATACCCTACACAGATTATTCTGTGACTGTTTTGCGGATGGAGAGCTGAGTTGTCAGGAAAACCAAGCGAGATCAGTGATATGTTACTAAATAGGGATTGTATGCAGTCATATAAATGATTCTTCAGTTAGGTAGCCTGATGGTTTGTGCTTGATTTTTGTAATGCTGAATGCTGATAGCTTATTTCATTCAGGCAATACTGTAATACTCTCTGCTGATGGAGAATTCTGGTACAATCGGCCATGTAGGTTCTTTGATGCTTTGGATTAGAAAGGGCCGATAGGCAGGCGCATAAATGATGTGTAGTTAGGTAGTCTAACTTGAAGTTTCTTTTGCATCTAATTCTAGTATTGGTGTTGGCTGAGGGAAATGTTAGGCTATGTACTGAAGCCTTCACCTTTTTTTTATTGTAATATGATCTTCTTTGGTACCACTGGTACCAATGTATTCTATCTTTGCTGATAAAAAAGTTGCACGCTGTATCCCTATGTAACATATTTCTAGCTATAAAGCATAGAATAATCTAACAGACATCAAACATGACACGGACACAGACACTCTGACACGGCTAATGGCTAATGGCCAAAATATAGAACACTTGGACACCGCATACACACAAAAAGAGAGACTCTAATGAAATAAAATATGAGGTACATAACAAAATATCTAATTTGATAGTATATTTACCTTTTTAAACCAACCTTCTATGTTTTTTTCTATGATAAAAATATAATAAAAGAGAAGTGTTTATGCTTTATAATTTTCTAGTTCTTTTATGCTGCAAGTGTTACTATCATATAATCACTATACTATAATGTGTTTGGAAACCTGTTTGGTTGGCGTTAAAACAGAGGTTTTACACATTCCAATGCACAAACATAAAAAGCAATCTGGGTGTTAGAATTGCATTAAATTGAAAACAATGGATTTCCAAACACACACTTAATCTCCCAGGACTTCTGCTTTTCCTTCTATCTTTTTTTGTATCTTGGCTTCATAACCAAGACCTCTCTACCTAACTGTCTATTTAAGCATCTATCCTTTATGGACCTTGAGTGTTGACATGGCTTTTATTTTTAGATGGCATGCTGCAACCAATACTCCTGATGTATATTAGATAGTAGAAATACATTTTCATAGGATTACTCATTTTGACTCTAGTTCTTGCTGATAAATTTGAAGCAACTAAGCAAGCCATTTAACTGTTACTGTATGCAATTTGGCTACTCATCTTCTGAACTGGTTAGGCCCGTAGTTTGATAAAATCATAAAACTAAGCCTGTGAGAATTTAAACTGTGCTAAAATGAAGAACTTGTTTTCATGTTCTTTAGAGAGTTAAACAGGCTTGATTAACAAGCATGCATTTCTTTATTAGTTTTATGACTTCATCAAATCAACACTCATAAGCTGGTTTTTAGCATCATCATTTTAGTAAACCATTATTTGGTCAGTTTGTTTAAGCTTATTTTTTCAAATAAGTGTTCTTTTTAATAAAGTAAGCATATTTCTACTTTTCTGATGTGTTTGTTTTAAACTACTTAAAAAACCATTTTTTAAAAAAAAAAGTGCTTATTTTAAAGTTACTTTTTTTAAGTTTAAACAAACTCACCCAATAAGTTATATAGGTCTTCTTACTAATACTTTTTCATTGTCTTATCTTTATCCATGTGAAGCACATTGGATGATGAGTTGCAAGATGCTCTCAAGGAATACCTGATAGCCAAGGGCATTGGAGTAAGTCTGACCAATTTCCTTCTCCACTACCTACACAAAAGAGAGCAAGAGCAGTACGTGAACTGGTTGAAGAAAGGTGAAGCAGCATTTGTGGCAAAAGAAGGGTCATTGAGGGAATCATCAGAGAGACATTCTTGATCAATGTTTACTCATATTTTAGTCAATGTTTTTGAGAGTTCGGAAAATGATTAGGTTTACCAATAAGTAAACTGATTAGTAAAATGTAGAATAATGTTTCTTACTTTCTTTTGTAAATGATATGCACCTCAACTTTTGTAGAAGTTAGATACGAGAACTTCTATGAAAGTTAAGTGCATAAGTTGATTTTAACTTGTGGGATTAACTTAATTCATTTTACCTTATTGTCTTTAGCTTGGCAGTGGAATATCCCTCACAGTGAAATTAATTACTGCTGTGGAAGATTGCCAAGAATTGTCTTATGACCAAAGAATCCAGGTGCCTAATATATTGCTTCCTCCCCTTTTGTCCAAGATGCCCGGATAAGATTAAAAATATGATACATGCTGCTCCTAATATTCAGTTGCTGAAGATTTTTTTTTCTCTGAAGGATTAAGATATTGGTTTGAGAGCAAACCAAAAGTTGGAACTACAAAAGTCAACTATGATGATAGTGCTTCAGGAGATAACAGATTAGCTGGGTGTGGAGGAGTTATTCGTGACCATTTGGTTTTGGTCAATTTCATTATGGCTAATGCTGTCAAATTAGGCGAATGTTCCATCAATTTGGCTGAGCTATGGGGGACTCTTTCATGGTCTAAACATAGCATGAGGAAGAGGTTTTAGAATATAATTCTAGAATCAGATTACTCCATAGCTATTAATACGGTTTCTAGCTTTGCCGCCTATAGGAATCATACTTGGTTTGAAAAGGATTGTCCCATGTGGAGAATACATGTAATTTAGAAGGAAAAAAAATTCTGGTCTCTTAGGCTTTGTTTGGGAGAGGGATTTTAGAGGGGAAGGGAGGGAAGGGAAAGGTTTATGTAGAGACATTCCCTTGTTTGGGAATTTTAATTTTTGAGGGAAAGGATTTGAGGATTTTCAAAACTCCTCCGAAATCCTCCAAAGTCTTAAAATTGTTGTTCCCCCTATTTGGGGGGTTTTAGAAGGAAAAGTAACTAAAATTATTATTATACCAGTCAGTGTTAATAAAATTACTATCCTACCCTAGTCAGTGTAAAATATATAATGTATTAATTTTTTAAATAAGGAAAAAATTGTAAAAATTTCTTATTAACTCTCTATTTCCCTTTCTTGATATATTTTTAACTTTCAAACAAGGAGAAAGGAACTTCCCTTATTTTCCTCTCTTTCCTTCCCTTCCCTTCCCCTTGAATCTCTTTCCTTCCCCTCCCCTCCTAACTCCCAAACAAAGCCTTAGTGGTGTCTCACTTCTCACCCATTTTTTAATTGTTGCCTATTCGGCGGGCTTGGGTGGGCTTTAAGAGTGTGTCTGGACTAATTAGCACACAATTTTTTTCTTTCTCATTTGTTTATTTGAAAGATAAAACACAAAGAAATATAATATTTTAATTTATATCAAACTTAATTTTAATTTTCAATTTAAATTCTAATATCATTTCTTTCTTAATTATAGTAAATACATAAAAAAACAGTTAAAAAATAGATTAAATAAAAAATATTAAAAATGATAATTAATGTTATTTTAAATTTTAAAAAAGACAGATGAATTACATAAATTTAAAAATACAGACAAATTAAAATAATCTTTTTTCCTTTTTTCAACAGATAATAAATAAGCTTGACTAATTCCAACCTCTACATGGGCTTTTAGACTTTTACGGATTGGATATTAATGTCATCTGACATCTCAACCTAGATCCATTCTTAATTGGCGCTCATGGACTCAATGTAAAGTGGCACTCATCTGCATGAAAATTAATTTTAGGATTTTTGAAGTCTAAAATATGAGCAAATATCTTGAATTTAAGATCTAGTCTTCACTAGACCTTTCAATAAAGGAGATGAATAAATGTTTAATATGGAAAATATTTTTTTTGTAAAAAATTCCTTAGATCTGCATAGTGTTAAAAAAAATAATTTTTTTTTCTCTCCCTAAGATCTCAAAATGACATCTATAACTAAAGAAAAAAATGGGAGAGATCTTCAATCCTACTTAGCACTATGAGGTCTATCAAAAAGTAATCTAAGATCTCAATTTGAGATCTACCATTAAAGATGTTCTAAGGTGCATATTTGTATTATTTGTTAGAGGCAATTCTAACATACTTTTTCCAAAGCTTCATCTTTATTGACAGTATTTGCTCCATTTCAAAATATATTCTCTAATAAAATAAGTGTCGTAGTAGGTTATATTTTTTCTGTCTTTAATTATAAGATCATTTTCAAAAAATTATTTATCCCTTTTTATCATATGTTCCTATTTATAAGATCATTTTCTTACAAACCATTACTTAATTATTTTCTCTTGAAACATAAAAAATAATTAAGTGAATAGAGATATAAAAAAAGAATAATTTTGGAATGATAAATACAAATAATTAACAAATTTAATGTGATTAACTAAATTAACTACTTCTTTTAAAAAGACTTGAATTAGTTATAAGCATCTTATAATTAGAAACCAAAAGAGTATCATACAGACAAAAATAATAATAAATATATAATAATTAATAATTTTATGAAATTAACCTTATACTTTTAATTTTTAACGAGATATTAAAATTATTTCAAATAAACAATGCTTTAAGGAGATTTTCAGAAACTACTATTACTATCAATTAAAATGATAAGCAAGAAGGTTCTATGATAAATTCATTATTATCAGTTGTTTTAATAGTTCTTTCACAAATGTGTGGTATGTTTTGGTATTTCTTGGTAAATAGTAGTTAACATGTAGTTATTAGCTACATATCCTATCGGTGTATAGTATAAAATATAAACTGTATAACAATAATCTCTATAAAAATAATAATGTGTTTTTTTATAGTAAAGCGAGCCTAAGACTTGTTTGATTCAAAAGGAAAAAAAAAAAAAGACAAAAATTTACAATCTGAATCAAAGAGAAAACATTATTAATTTTTAGAAAATTTATATATCCTTTTGTCCTTGCATATTTTTACTACATATCAATTTTTTTCTCGACTCACATAGCCACATCCTCTTTAGTCGTTACTGTAGATACAGTCCTCGGAAGAATAACAAGAAGTCTATTAGTGTGACAAGCACGACTAGTCATTTTGTACTTTCTCCGCATCCATTAGATGTTTTAGACAGATAAAAAATTGATAAATAAATAAATAAAAAGTAAAAATATTATATAAAATAATCTTATTATTATTTTAAGCTTATATTATTAATATTATATGTAAAAGAGTAATTATTATTATATTGAAAATTAAAATAATAATTATTTTAAGATATTTTTTTACTTATAGAATGAGTAAATAGATAAAAATGTAACAATATTATAAAATTAATCTTATTATTATTATTTTATTAACTCATTATTGATATTATAAGAAATTTAATTAAAATAATAATAATAATTCATATTACATAAAAAATTAAATTTTTAAGATTAATGTTTTTCACTTATACGATAATTATTATGAAATAAAAAAAATACTATTTTGACATTAGACTATTAAAACACTTCATTATCCTGTCACACAAATATACATCATGAAATTATCTAATTTCATGATCCGAGAATCCAGAATCTACATTCATGCTCTCTTCCTCTTCAGCATGAACAATGATACAACGAAAAGAATTAGCATCACATCTTTTATACTGTTTTTTTTATTATTATGGATTAAAATTATAAAATAAAAAATTCAATGAATAATAAATGAAATCTAAAAGATATATTTTTTTAAAAATAAATTTAAACTAACAATAAAAACTTGTCAAAGAATGTCTCATCTAATGTGGAAAGGATGCTTGCTTGCACTCATGACTCATGCTTCGTCAATGTCAATGGTACGAAAGGACCGTTAGAAAAACAGCAAGAAAAATATGTAGCCTCGTGTGGGTTAATAAATCTAGGTCACAGTTAAGGTAGTGTAGAAAAATGGAGTTGGAATAAGATATGTTAACAACAATGGTCAGAAATATTAGAATGAGTGGAAATAAAGTTAGCAAATGTTTAGATTAAATTAAGAAAGACACATCTCTTTATTAGGTCAGAGAATCTCGTTAATTTCAGCAAGAATTTGTGATTAAAATTTACATGTTATGTTTAACTAGAAGAAGAAAATATAATAACTGAATAGTAGAACTGAATTTAAATTTCTTAAATAAGATTTTAAAGATTTGATCATCAATACAGTTTGTAATACTTTGTACTTATAACTTGATAAAAAAAATATTAAAAAATAATTGATATATTGGATAAATGTCAAGATGATGGGGTTTTTTTGTTACTCATGTTTATTTTTACTCCATAGGATGATGGAGTAAATTGTATTGTTCCTTTTTTTACTTATACTGTCTTTTTTGTTTTTATTTTACAAATATATTGTCTTTTTAAAATAATAATTGTGTTATATTTGAGACTATTCTAATAAAAAATAAATTTTTATTTTCCAGGATATTTCTCAATATAATTATCAGATAGTTTCGGACATTTATTATTAATTTGATGACCTTAAAAAGATTAAATAAAGATTTTAAATGTAAATTCAAAGCCAATAATAAAGGTAAATTTTTAAATTATGCTATAAGTGTAAAGTATCCATTGATTTTATAGATGATTAGTTTCTAATATAAAACATGACTGGTATTATATATAATGAGATTTTTTTTTTCCAAACACAAGATAATAATTTGAAATTTTACTTGAGATATCCGAGTTCATTTATGCTTAAACTAATCACATGTTGACATTAACTTTTGGAGCATCCAATGTGCGTAAAATCAAAAGTAAGTAATACTTGTTTGAGTTGTTTCTTTTTTATATATAAGCAAATTAAGTTTTGTACTAATCATTGAAACAGCATTAGAGGTAGATGTCTTGTTACAAACTTGGTTACATTCTATTTAGAGCACACATCAACCCAAATAAAACTAACTAAGTGTTCTCAAACATTTGACTTACCAAAATGTATGCCCCCTCCTACCCAGCATATATGCCTTTGTTTGAGTTGTTTCTACTCCTTAAGAAAAATCGGACGTGGATTCCCAATTCAGATCCGAACAAATTATAACAATATGTTGATAATAATGATAAAAGTATTTAACACTTCATTTTACCTTTTAAAATATTAAAATCAATAATGAGATATTAAAATTAGTTACTAATAAGATTATAAGACTGAAATTTGTAGAAGATAAAATAATATCATTGAAAGACATATTCATAATTATTTAACATTATTAAGATATAGATTTGTATTGAAAATTATTAAAGTGTACTTTACATTTTTATCTAAAAATAATATATATATAGTAAAATGAAAAGAAAAAGGAGTGTAATTTAAATATCTTTTAAAAAAAGTGTAAGTTACTCTAAAACAACTTTAACAGTTAAGGACAAAATTTAAAATAAAATCAATATTTGTAGGAACAAAAAGTTAACTCCACTATTATACACTACTTTAAAATGGAGAACACTAATGAAGCACTATACCTAAGTTTTCCTTTTCAAATTGACAACTCAAATCTTCTTCATTCTAGTGAACATATTTCCTTCTCAAACTCCTTAATAAATTTAAGGTGAATGCTAATACATAAAGTTTAAGCGAATTTCTCTCCTCTCTAATCTGATGTAGGACTTTATTTCCTTAAATTAAAAACACTTTAGAACTATACACAATTGTACGTACAAGAAGGACAAGGGTTTTAACGTCATATACCAGATCCATACTGGTAGGTAGAGCATTATTGTTTTTTTATCATCAATGCCCAAATTAGAATTTTCCAGCTCCAGTTCCATACTTCATTGTTGTTTTTCTGATTTGTTTTACCCTAGCTAGAAGATGAAGGTTGTGTGGCATGTGCTAGAAAAATGACTATTTTTTTTTTCTTTTTATGTTGGAAAGATGACTCTTGATGCGAATGAAGAGTAGTTGAATGCTCAAACAAAAACAAAAACTCTTGGAAGCACAATAATGTTGTCTCTAGAAGATAAAAGAGACTGTGGCTTAATTTGTTGTGGCCATTAACAATTTTGCTGGTAGAGTCTGAATTGTAGCTTTTGCTGATTTCTCCTATTGCCAATTTTGTGTGGATAATGGTGATTTTAGTCTACATTACTCGGCCATACTATGGTCTTCATCATATTAAATTAAAATGGCGTGATGGTAGAATAAGGTTTGTGTAAGATGTTGATTTGAAAACGAACTTATAAAGACTACTTTGAAAATCTTAATATCTCAAGGGTAAAATAAAAGGCTAATTTTATAAGAATTAAATTTTTTATTTAAGTATCATTATTGACTTATTGTCATCAATACCACAATATATCATCAGCAGCAGCTTTATTATTGAAATATCTGTATTTTTTAAAAGAAAAAAGAAAAATAGTTGAAGAAAATAGTGACAACAATTACGTTTTAAAGGTTCAAAGAAATAAAAATAATTATATATACATACATATAAATGACAATTTAAGAACATAAAATGAGTACATCAAAATGGATAATTATTTTTATTAATAATTATAGAAACTAAACTACCGTTAAAAATAACATGTATTGGGTGATCGATGAAAGTGTAAAAAGAGACGAATTCGAAACTTTGTTAAAGGGGGGTTAAATTTTATTCTTTTCTTTTTGTGATCCTGAATACACAATAATTAAAAAGAATAATTTAAAAAAATATAATCCAAAGTATTAGTACTAAAAAGTAGGTACATGAAGTGAAGTAAAAGATGTATTGTTTACTAATTTGTATAATAATGCAATTCTGGTTATATATATAGAGAGAGCATAAACTAATTAATAAAGGAAAATATACAAAATTAATTTAATTGATATGATTGTCAAAAAATAAAAGAACATAATTTCATATAATTACATAATACTTATTATTATACTATCATATGTAGAATCAATTATAATTTCTTATAATTAAGCAATCACAATAACATGAATATATATGTGTAAAACCGGTGGAATCAATCATCTAAAAAGTCTCAAAAAGTTAGAGGGAAAATAACTCAAAAAAAAAATCTATATTATTCCCTCTTATTTTTAATAAGAGAAAAACTAGTTTATATAAAAAATGAGAAGGTGAGCCACTAATAGCTATCAACCTATCATAACTAAGAGTAAGAAAAAATAACCTAACTATTTTTTAGCAAATTAACAAAACCAATAGTTGTATACAACAAACTAAGTTACAATTACTTTAACAATCATAAGATCTAGAGGGACGGGGGCTAGGATCCCTTGTACCCCTTTTTATCTGTCTCTAACTAGAGTATAAATGAGTTAAATTATCCATGAATTACTTACATTTGATTAGTTAAATGTTTAGTCAAAGTCGTTTGTTTAATTAAATAAATAAATACAATCTTGTATTAGATTTGATTATTTAAATGAGTTAAACTCAAACTTTACAAGTTCAACACTAATTACTCGTTTATATACATAAATTCTATAATGTCATACCATATGATTAACACTTAATTTTATAAGTAAGTTATCAGCTAGCATTAAAATGTTTTTATTAAATGTTAAATTGCTAAATTTAAAATATAATTTAAGAAAAATTTACAAAATAAAAATAATTAAGTTATAAATGAATTAAATAAGTCAAATTTAAGTTTTAATTATTTTAAACTAGCTCATTTTTACCCCTAACTATAATATTCTTTATTAGAGACCATCATATTTGAATTTGGTAAAATCATTTAGCTCGAGACCTCTTATTAATGCTAATTGATCTATGCACTATGTGGTTTTTAGCATGTTATAATATGCATTACTTTTTTATTATTGAAATAACCAAAAAAACAATTTTCATTATAATTAATTTAAAGCATTTTTAATATTATTTATTTGTTCATTTTCTTTTAAAAGGATAATATTTTCCTATCAAGATCTTGAAAATATTTTTAAAAATAATTGTTTTATACATACGCACATGTGATATTGCATGTGGATGAAAGCCGAAAATAAAAAAGATGCCCTTATATGGGCAGGTAGCTGGCTTCTTTAAAGAGATCATTCACATGCAATTTTGCAAATAATTAATTAAAGTCTATTAAACAAAGGAAAATATCATACATCTATTTCATTTTTTTTATCATCAATTCCATAATATTTAACAATTTTGTTGAATGATTAATTTCTGTTGAAAAATCAAGATATCATTTTTAGTGAAATTTTCTTCTTCTAATTACATTTTTTTCATTTATAAGAATTAAACTCAAAATTTTAGTTTAAAAAATGAAATTTAATATCACTTGAAATGTTAATATCTATTTAGTCATTTGACTAGTTCTTATATGAATGCTCTTCCTATATAAGTTAAAGATTGTTTAGAGGCACTTGACATAAGGTGAATTAGCATGTAGTGACATAAAGGGATATTTCTTTTCAAAATTATTAAATAAGGGTAAAATTATAAGTCCTACTCGAAAATGGATAAGTAGTATGTTATCTATTATTTCTGAATTAAAAGTCGTAATTTGTGTTACGATTTTATTTAGTGAAGTCGTAAAAAATTTTATGACTTCAATTTTTTATTTTTTTAACACGATTTTAAATTTGTAAGAATTTTTTTATTTTTTTCATTAAATTCATAAAATAATTTACGATTTTAATTTTTTTTTTTATTTTTCTAATACGATTTTAAAGTTGTGGGAGTTTTTTTTTCTTTTTTTTTTAAGTCGCAAATAATTTTTTACTTTAATTATTTAACAAAATAATGTATGTTTTTATATTTTTATTTAATATTTTATATATTGTTTTGCTTAATATTTTCTTCATTTTTATATTATTTTATTTGATATATTTTTTATATTTAATATTTTATATTTTTTATATATGTTAAGAATTATTATTTATTTTATAAATTAAAAAATCATACAAAAAACTTAAATTTAAATAAAAATATTAAAATATACTTTATTTAACAAAACTATTAAAATGTTTTATTACTAATATATACAAATAATATTAGTTTGTAATTTTGTAAATAATATTATTTTTATTAAAAAGTTCAATTAATATTTACACTTATTATTAAATAAATTAATAATTTTGTATAATAGTATTAATTAATTTTATTTTATAAATTATTTTAATGTTAACAACAGAAAATAATTAATAATAATAGTAGTTGCTAAAATACAAATAACATAATACAATAATATCAAATGAATAATACAAATTAAACACAAACATAAAATTTAAAAAGTAAAAATAATATTAGTCGTTGACTTATTTATAT
>PYAF01003400.1:131752-148667 GCA_007407185.1 Glycine tomentella | reverse complement strand
TATAAAAAAAAATCTTACGATTTTAAAATCGTAAATTAAAAAAAATTAACTGAAATCATAAAATAATTTATACAATTACTTATAAAAAATATTTTTATAATTTTAAAGTCGTAATTTTTTTAAAATAATTAAAATTATAAAATATTTTACAATTTTAATTTAAAAAATTAAAAGTTGTGATATCGATTATGACTTTCAGATTAAAAATCCATACAAATATTATTATTTATCCTTTTTTATACTAATTTAATATGAACCACAAATAATAATTAGAAAAGAATAATCGCAAATGATCGTTTCTCCAAAATATATGTCACAATATGAAAAAGTTGAATCAAAGAACACTCAATACTTTTATTTATTAGCAAAAAAAAGGCACTTTTTGCAATAATACAAAATATTAAAATGGTAATCCTGTTTTAGTGAACGGGAGTTAAATGCTGTCGGTGTTGCAACTTTACAAGATGAAGCAATATCTATTTGCCTTATTTGGGAGTGAATTGCAGGGAAATATAAGAAAGATAAGATGAAAAAAATAAAAAATAATAGATATTATAAAAAATAAAATAAAAATAAAAAATAAATATATAATTTCTCCTTTTTGTTTTATGCTCATTGGGAGTTCGGTAGGATTATTTTGCGACTCAAGAGTCAGAAAATGTTTATTTTGGAAAATGCTATTACTTTTTTTCTGATACCAGAAAATGCTATTACTATCTACTAACATATTTTCTAGACACTTTTAAATACATTTTTATTTTTAGTTATGTGTTATTAAAAATTATAAAATTTTGTGACTGATATTCTTAATAAATTTTACTTTTCCACATCTTATGACGTGTTCGTGACGTCAGTGTCTGTACTACTGTTTAGTAGTACAGTTTACTGCCTGTACTGCGTCTGCCTGTTTAGTGTTTCTCAAGGTCAATTCTACCTATAGGCACTAACAACATAAATATTTTAAAGAAAAAGAAAAGTAAATATGAAAATTTATTTATGATATCATCATGTAACATTTTTATGTGGAAATTTACTACCAGGTGGAGGTAGAGGATTTTTTTCCCCCTTTATGGGGTTTTCTTCTAAAAACATAAAAGGAGAATTTGGATAAGCACAAAATTAATAAGTTCTTAGAAATAAAAAATTAAGAAAAAAAAAAGAAAAGAAGATTTATCTAAGTTAATTAAAAGAGTTTTAGTTTTGTTATTTAAAAACATTTTGGTCTCTTCTCTTATTTCTCCTGGTAAAGATGAAAGAAAAACTTGAAATCCTAATAAAAGAGAAAATTTTAAATTTTTGTTAATAAAAAATAGTTTTTCTGTCTTCTCTTCTTAACTAAGGATACCTTTCATATGGAATAAAAATAGGTGAAAAATAAAAAAATAAAAAGTGAATAAAAATATGTGAAAATATAAATAAATGCGTTTAATTTATGATAAATAAAATATTAAGAAGTAAATAGATAAATAAAAAATGTGGAATAGATTGAGAATAATTAATGAATTTGGTTTCTTTAAAGTTATATTTGAAATGAGTGAAAATGAAAGAAAAAAAAATTGAGAAAAAATACATAAAATAATATTATTTTTTTTATTAAAGAAAAATAAAAGAAAAATTGATTTTAAGAAGCAGAAGTTAAAAAAAAATTCTTTTTACTTTAACACCCATTTAAAAAAAAAAAAAATTTCCCCTTATTTTCTTTCCTCTCTATCCTTTATCAAATATGGGATAAATTTCTCTCATCTATCATTTCACTTCTATCAAAATAACCAAACATTCACAAATTTTTTATTTCTCGTTTTCTTCTTCACTCTATTTCTTCTTTACCACACAAATGACAAAGAAAACATACTGTGTTTCTTTACTTTCTTTGTTCCGTAATCTTCTTCACCCAAACACGTTACGTTGCAATCGACTGTAATAGGCAAACACCATTGACTCACAGTAGTACTATTAGCTTGGGTCTACGACATGTGTTTGTCAGCATCAGTAGATGTCACTCAAAAGATTGAGCGGTAGTTCTTCATTTGCACAATAGCTGCCATTGCCAAATACATATGATTACCCCCTTATGTAGACTAACTAATACTAATAGTTAATATTGTGTTAAATTCTCAATTTAAGTCTTTAAAATACTGTTGATGCAAAGTTATGAAACACCTTTATATCCCAATTAGTATAATTTGTGACTTTCTTAACAACAAATCAAACAAGCACTGAATGAGAGATATGGGATGGGGTCATACTACGTTGTGCTATCTTTTTTCATGGTGGTTGTTGTCATCATATGACTTATGAGCCAAACAACAATGACAAAAAAAAGTCGGTCCTGATACTTTACATTGGATGGACGGCAAATAATGTTTACTTTCACGTTGGGACGTGCAATTATATCATGAGGGATTTGACATTTTTAGTTTTTGGTTCTATTTATTTTTAAAAATTAGGTGTGAGATTAGGAAAGGTAATCAGTCTGAAAATTACAATTTGATTTATCCTGGCCGGTTAACACGTTTTAAATGTAGATTCTCGGTAATATATATCTACGTTTGGGACTTTCGGGATATGCACGGACAACATTCTTCCTTTATCTTTTTGTTAGTTTTGATTTCCAATATTCATTTCCATATTTTTCTGAGTAATTTAGGCTTTCTTCTTCTTTTTTGGGTCTTGGTAAGGAATCGAAATAAAAGTAATATAAAATTATAAGAACGCAATAAAAATGAAATAAGAGTATGTTTGAATGGAATATTTTAAAATTTCAGGAAATTTAAAATTCAGGGAAATTAAAATGCATCAATTAAAATTTTTGTATTTTCAAAATTTTGTGTTTGGATAAAGAAATTGAATTTCTTCATTTTTAAAATTTTGAACCTCATTCACGGAAAAAACACTTAAGGTGGGTGGTGTCGTGAGAGTAGCAGAGGTCGAAGTAAGTCGGTGATTTAGACGGAGCAAAAAATTGTACATTTAGAGCTTCTAAAAAAGAAGAGAATTTCAATTTCTAACCTTTTAGAGGGAAATTCAAATTCCACATTTTTAGTTGTTTAAAATTCTGTTTTAAAATTCCAAAAATTTAAATTCCACATATAAAAGTATCCAAACAGTGAATTTTAAATTGAAGAATTTTAAATCCCCTAATAAATTACTTTTCCCATTTAAAATTCTCTATCCAAACACACTCTAAAAATGATGAACAATATAATTTTTCGTCTCTTAATAAAAAAAATTTACTTTTCTTTTTTGTTAATTTTTATTTTATTTTTACAATAACTGCAGTGAGAATTAAACTTATGATCCCATACATCTATTTCAACATCAACTACTAAGCCGGCCATAAATATAATAGGTTGAGCAGTTAAGCCTTCGTGCCTTACATCTTTTTCTTCTTTTTATTTTTTTTGAAGTCAGTGCTTACATCTTTATAAGTGAATGAAAATTTCGATTTTTTTTTGTTTCGACCAATTGTATATCTATTCGGTTGCCTTCTTCTATGCTTAGCAGTTTATGAGTCTGTTTGAAATTATATTTAAGTTTGTTTACAACATCTAACTTATAAATTTGTTTTTGAGTAAACTAAAAGTGTTAGTAAGTTAGTTTAATTTACTAGTTTGAGTATATCTTATAAATTATAAGGTTTTTCAACCAGCTTATAATTTATAGAGTTTTTTTTTTACATTAGGTATAAATTATAACACTATTTTTATTATTCAATTTATTAATTTAATAAAATACATGATCTCTTGGTTCACATAAATTAATCATATATTCTTTCAAATCCTTAATATTGACGTTTTATGGAATATCCAAAACCTAAGATGTAATTTATGAAGAAAAAATTATTACTTGAAAGAAAAAACAAATGATGAACATGGACAAAAAATAAAATAACTACAATGTCAAAATATTGTTATTGCAATTTAAAAGTATAAAAGAATAAAAAAATAAATTATTGTAATTTTTTAAATATAGTTAGCCCATTTTTCATATTATACTATTTATTTTAGTTGTTGCACTGTTATTTTAACCTTTAAATAAAATATTTAATCTTAAGGAAAAACGGTAAGTATTCTAAGATTGTGAAAACATTGAAAGTTAAAATATTTTAATTATGTAAAAAATAGAATTTGAAAAAAGATATATAAAATAGAATTTAGAAAAAAGATATATAAAATAGAATTTATATAGAACTTGTGTAAAAACTTATACAAAATATATATTTTATATGTTATTTTACTTTTTTTTTAACCGGGCTCAGAGCCAACTTTATCACATACTTATACTTAAATAAGATAGCTTGTCAATTCTAAACTTTCAGTTCGTAGTTTGTCAAATTTTTAGTTAATCAACTTTAATTTCAACTAGTTTTTTCAAAGACTCGACGTGAAGGATGTACATTTTTCTTGAACTTTGTGGCTCGCCTATCTTTTCTTATCATTTATCTAACCTAGCTTGTTAGTCTCTATTCCTCTAACTTATTGCGGTCCCATAAGACTGTTAATAACGTATGTCTCTGACCTTGTTATGAAATAAACATTGAAATAGATTTTTGAACAAGGTCAAAGCAAACTTACAAAAAGGCATATTTATATTTTTTTAAGGGCAAAGATCATATACTTAAGCCTCATTCAAAAACAAGTTATCATTAATTACATTGGAAACGTATCTAAAACTTTTATTTTTTTTACCAACGTATCTAGAAATATTATTTTATGAGGATAGAGAAATCTAATTTACACAATCATATATGAATGATGAATGATGAAGGATTAAAATTAAAAAATAAAATTACATATAATTTCTAGCATTTTTTTTAATTTTGATTATTTATATATGGTTTATTTACTTTATTATCTCCCATTTATATTAATCTAGTTAAGTTATTTTTTGTGTATTCCCTGTAGTTTTGACTTTTAACAAAAATCCAAGCTTTTTCTAGAAAAAAAATGCAAGCCTGGACATTTTTTTTATACATCAGTTGTTACTTTTATATTTTTTTTTATATTATATAACTACTATATTAGCCTATGCAATGTGTAAGATAAATTTTTATATATATACTGTTAAAATTAAAATTTATTACAAATGATTTTTAAGTATTTAAATAATATTATAATTGATATTCTTATAAGAAAATATTTTTAAATGTATAAATTATATTTTACTTTTTTGATAAATAATTTATGTCATGATACGATATTATTTTAATTATTGATATTTAAAAATATTAAAACTAAATTTAAAATAAAGACAAAAATAATAAATTGAAAGAGGTAAACAATTTGTAAAAAAATCTAGTATAGGGTAAAGATATAACGATAGTGGCTTGAGATTGTTGAGAAATAATATTTTTAAGCTACCGTTTAATCAAATTAATTTACATTTTTTTACAGCTAAAGTAATTGAGGTATAATATACATTTTTTTAGCTAAAAAATATAAGATTTACTTGATAATAAAAATAGAAGGAAGTAAGGAATAAGTTATGGATTTGAGTCTTTTTACTAACAAAAATTAATATATTAACAATTAATATTTGTTTATAAAAAAATATTTTTATAGTTTAATATACATTTAAAAACTCTAATATAAATTTTTGGATACAAAAGTTATTTTAGTTTATTGTAAAAAAAATTGCCATAAAAAGTTTAATGTTAAAAGTTAAAAATTAGTTGTTTATAGTAAAATTGTAAAATTATATAATCGTACCTTATATAGTTATATGTTGATTTTTTAAAATAATTTTAATTTACCGTTAATTAGGAGACTATAGTGAAAAACAGAAAAAAGGAGACTATCGTGAAATCTTTTTCTTTTAATTAAAAAATTTGAAGTAAAGAGGCAAAAATGACCTCATAACATGCCTTGATCTGCGCTATAACGTAACTACTCTTGACTAGTCTTTTGTTGCTGAAATTGAGAATGACTTAAAACGCGGTATAGACGCGTCTAGTATGTTGAATGTTAACAAAGGCACAGCAACATTTGGCAATGGCAATGTAAATTGTTGCCGAAATTTCTGCTGCCGTATTGATGTCAACAATGGCGGATGTTGGTCGAGGAAAGTAAATATTTAATGTAAAAGGGTTCAGACTACTGGAAAATGAGGGTTTTGCCTGAATCCTAGTCCTGATAATTGATTAACAGTTAAGAAAAAATTTAATAAATTCATCATAAGATTAATGGTGAAATTTATTGAAATGAGTTAAAAAGAAGTCCATGACACAATCGAAATCCCATGGATTTAAATTGTGGTCGCCTCGTGGTGAGGCAACAAAATCTGTGCGGAAAAATCCGGTTGATGCGGCTGCAATTGCGATCGATTGCAGAGTATAAAAATACCTTGAACATGGAAAATCCTAAGATTGCCATTATCTAAGGACATTCCGTAGTTGGCAAGAGCATCTGCAGGTATCAAAAAGCTGCTCAGGATGATGAAGCATTGTGGATGGATTTGATCTCCTTTCATTGTGGGTCTTTAAATGGAGCCAGCTGATCTGAATGGCAAACAGCCTTATGAACACTGGCGGAGCCAGGAAATAATTTTATTCCCATGCCAAATTTATTTTAGGTAGTGTCATTTTATTTTTAATCCCAATTAATTATATAAGTATATATAGTTATTAAAAAACTTAAAAGTTTAAAAAAAGTTAAGTAGTGTCATGACCATTTCTGATTTGTGAGTTGGCTCCGCCACGGCTTATGAATGGAGAAATCAGTGGAAAAGAGAGGGGCAAAAACAACTTCTAACATCTTTTTCAAATGGCATGGATTGAGAAACCAAAAATAAGAGACCAGCCAACACCCTGGGAATGCTGTCTGTCCAGGTTTATTTGAAGCCAAGAATGAAGCTTTTGGTTCCGAAAATTTTGTTCCTTGAACCGGTGAAGAGAGAAGGTTAGGAGCCAAACCTGTTCTGCTGTAGAACAATCTCTTGGAGCATGGACAGTAATCTCTTCACGCGGTTTGGAGAGCATCATGGGCTGACTTCTAAAGAAAAAATTTCACTCTCTCCGGACTTGGCCTGTCCCAAATACTCTTGAATAGGTTGTAGTTACGATACCCAGAAGCAAGATTGAAATTCCCATTAGTAGAAAACTTCTAGATCAAGGAATCATTTCCATTCTCTATAGATGGTAGCAACATTCCACAAATAATACAAACTATGTGGCCTGGGAGCATTTCCTCAAGAAAGTCATAATTCCAAGAGCCATCCTGTGCAGTGGCTTCAATAACTTTTAATCCTCCAGGGACTTCAAAGCCAATTTTTTGAAAGGGTTAAAGAACTTTTTTGGAACTTTCTTAACAAATCTGTTTGGTCTAATTCTTCCAAATGCTGCAAGCAGAGACTTGTTGGAGAAGAGTCATTGGAGCTCTTCAGAGGTCAGTTAATCATGGTGAATGGCAGTTGATCAGGGTGTGTTTAAGAGAAAGAGATTAGACTCAGAATGTAACAACTCCAGTTTACCTCACAAAGTTGAACTTGAGGTGTATATGGCCCAACTAGCATATCCTTTGGCAAAAATGTAGACGTGTTTCATTTCATCATTCATTTATATGTTGACACATTAATAAAGCGGTTTCCCCTCCAACCCTTTTGACAATGGTTATGTTAGGCAAAACTAGCTGAAAAGCTAGTTGGAAGTTGGTAGTTGAAAACTGAAAAAATAACTTATTAAATTATAAGTGTTTGGTAAAACTAGTTGTTGAAGTAGTTGAAAAATGTAAAATGATAAAAGGTCAATAAATTCATGATTTATTTTAAAAAGAGCAATCAGAAAATTTGATAAATATATTAATGATGAAAAGGAAGAAAATATAAAAAGTTAGAAGCTAACATTTTAAAAAATGTTACTTCAAGTAACATTTCAAAAAAAGTTAGAAATTACTAAAAAAAGCTTGTTTACGGAATAGTCAAACAAACTTTTCAGCTGAAAACGTCTTGTCAAACGTAGTCAATATTGATAAAAGTGACCTCGCCGCATTATGATTAACCATTCTCTGTGAGTTTCGAGTGAAAAATGTTACTTTCAATATTTCTTGTACTGGTTATCTAACCTGCTCCAAAATTAATCATGATTAAGATGGAAATACTAACATATTTGTTCTTAAATTTTAATTGAGGTTTCTTGAAAGAACTCTCCTTAACTTCATAAAGTTTAAATTTACGATGAGATATGGGATTATTTTATTACTTTTAATGAGGATTTCGCTACCTTCTATTATGTATGTTGGCAATTTGTCGTTACCAGTTTTACAATTCTATCTTTGGTTTACTATGCCAGGAAAAAATTCGAATTGCTCTCTACGTTCAAAAGGCAGCATTACAATTTATTGATGGTACGGTGATCCAATTTCAAAATTCAAAGTTCTTATCATTGCTTTAGAACTAATCACTTTCTCTTCATATGTTTTCTAAGCTAATCTGGTTTTCTTATGCAGCTGGTAATCGAGTTGAGTACAAACTATCAAGTGAGGCAAGAGATGCTGGTTTTGGTATTCATCCAGATGAGATTGCTTCTATTGTTCGTGGTCATGATAACAAGACCTTAAATGATATTGGTGGAGTTGAATCCATTGCAAGGAAATTGTTAGTTTCGGTTGATGGGGGTGTCAACGAAGAGAGTATAAATAGCAGACAACAGATTTATGGATTCAATCGTTATACTGAAAAACCTTCTAGATCGTTCCTGATGTTTGTGTGGGATGCATTGCAGGACTTAACTCTAATCATTCTCATGGTTTGTGCTGTAGTTTCTATAGGCATAGGGATTGCCACTGAAGGGTGGCCAAAGGGAACTTATGATGGTGTGGGAATCATACTCAGTATATTCTTGGTTGTCATTGTTACAGCTGTCAGTGATTACAAGCAGTCCCTGCAGTTCAGAGATTTGGACAAAGAGAAGAAAAAGATATTTGTTCAGGTCAATAGAGATGGGAAAAGACAGAAGATCTCAATTTATGATATAGTAGTTGGTGATGTTGTTCATTTGTCAACTGGGGATCAAGTTCCAGCTGATGGGATTTTTTTATCAGGATACTCTTTGCTTATTGATGAATCGAGTTTGTCAGGTGAGAGCGAACCTGTAAATATAAATGAAGAAAAACCTTTTCTTCTCTCAGGAACCAAAGTGCAGGATGGTCAGGGGAAGATGTTAGTTACAACTGTTGGCATGAGGACTGAATGGGGAAAATTGATGGAGACTCTAAACGAGGGAGGAGAGGATGAAACCCCATTGCAGGTTAAATTAAATGGAGTTGCTACTATTATTGGTAAAATTGGTTTGACATTTGCCATTCTGACATTTGTGGTGTTGACAGTTAGGTTTGTGGTCGAAAAAGCGCTTCATGGTGACTTTGCCAGTTGGTCTTCAGAAGATGCAAAGAAGTTACTGGACTTCTTTGCTATTGCTGTAACCATAATAGTTGTTGCGGTTCCTGAAGGATTACCACTAGCTGTGACACTCAGTCTTGCTTTTGCAATGAAAAAACTAATGAATGACAAGGCACTTGTAAGGCATCTTTCTGCTTGTGAGACTATGGGTTCAGCTAGTTGCATTTGCACAGATAAGACAGGGACATTGACCACTAACAAAATGGTGGTTACTAAAGCATGGATATGTGAAAAAGCCATGCAGATAAAAGGTAATGAGAGTGCAAACGAACTGAAAACATGTACATCTGAAGGAGTTCTAAACATCCTTTTGCAGGCTATATTTCAAAATACTTCTGCTGAAGTAGTTAAGGATGACAAAAATGGAAAGGACACAATATTGGGAACCCCAACAGAATCAGCATTATTGGAATTTGGCTGCCTTTTGAGTGCTGATTTTGATGCGTATGCACAGCGTAGAGAGTATAAGATACTCAAAGTTGAGCCATTCAATTCAGTCCGAAAGAAAATGTCTGTGCTTGTGGGTCTTCCTGATGGAGGAGTCCGAGCTTTCTGCAAAGGTGCATCAGAAATAATATTAAAAATGTGTGACAAAACTATTGATTGCAATGGGGAAGTTATTGATCTTCCTGAAGACAGGGCAAATAATGTCTCTGATTTTATAAATGCCTTTGCCTCTGAAGCTTTGAGAACTATTTGTTTGGCCTTCAAAGAGATAAATGAAACCCATGAACCCAACAACATTCCTGATAGTGGTTATACTCTAATAGCCTTAGTAGGAATCAAGGATCCTGTACGCCCTGGGGTTAGGGAAGCTGTTCAAACTTGTATAGCTGCTGGAATAACTATCCGCATGGTTACTGGTGATAACATAAATACAGCTAAAGCTATAGCTAAAGAATGTGGTTTACTTACCGAGGGTGGTCTAGCCATAGAAGGTCCAGATTTTCGTGACTTGTCTCCTGAGCAATTGAAGAATGTCATACCAAGAATCCAGGTTCTGGTTTCATCTCAAATTCTGTGACATTCAGTCCTGGAGGACAGGGAAAAGGGATAGCATAGGTGATTTGTATCCTCTCTTGAGATGCTTGACTTTTCTTTTGTACTTGATATGGTTTCAGGTGATGGCACGATCCTTACCTCTCGACAAGCATAAGTTAGTTACCAATTTGAGGAAAATGTTCGGTGAGGTTGTTGGTGTTACTGGCGATGGAACTAATGATGCACCTGCACTGCGTGAGGCAGACATTGGACTTGCAATGGGCATAGCAGGAACTGAGGTTTGTATCTCTTGTGTACTATTATGATAATTCTGGCAGTTACGTGTTGTTTTAGTTTTGTTAATTGTCCTGCATTATGTTCAAGATATAGGTGTTATCTTTTTGTATAATTGTCCTGCATTATGTTCAAGATATAAGGTGTTATCTTCTATTCTAGTTAGTAGTTACATCATTTATTTACCTGACTCGTTAATTTTTCCTTTGCTGCCATTGATACCGATTTTAACATTTTTTGTCCTTCATAATTAATTTCATTTACAGGTCGCTAAAGAAAATGCTGATGTCATTATAATGGATGATAACTTCACGACTATTGTCAATGTTGTCAAATGGGGACGTGCAGTATATATAAACATTCAAAAATTTGTGCAGTTTCAATTGACAGTTAATGTTGTTGCTCTGGTTATCAACTTCATTTCTGCATGCATCACTGGTTTGTTGGTTAATAGAATTTGTTTTCCCTTTTATTTCCTGTTGAATTTGTTTCAAGCAACATGGGTGATAGTCTTCCTTCTTTCAGGATCTGCTCCACTCACAGCTGTTCAGTTGCTTTGGGTCAACTTGATCATGGACACTCTTGGTGCATTAGCCCTGGCTACTGAACCTCCTAACGATGGACTCTTGAAAAGACCCCCAGTTGCAAGAGGAGCAAACTTTATCACCAAACCTATGTGGAGGAATATCATAGGTCAAAGCATATATCAATTAATTATCCTTGGGATTCTAAATTTTGATGGGAAGAGGCTACTCGGACTTGGTGGTTCAGATTCAACGAAAGTACTCAACACTTTGATATTCAACTCCTTTGTATTTTGCCAGGTACGCTCTCCATGCACCATGTCCTAATTGCTGTTTATACTTAATAGACTCCAAACATGTGAAACTCTTAATGGATGCTAAAATAAAAGTTCAAACCTTAAAAAAATGGTATAGTACATTGTTTTCCATTTATTTAGCTAGTTGTTTTCCATTTCTATTCTTCCAGGTGTTTAATGAGATAAACAGCAGAGATATTGATAAGATAAACATATTCAGAGGCATGTTTGACAGCTGGATATTTATGGTGATAATTTTTGCCACCGCTGCATTTCAAGTGGTGATAGTTGAATTCCTTGGAACGTTTGCCAGCACTGTGCCTCTAAACTGGCAATTCTGGTTACTAAGTGTGGTAATCGGAGCATTTAGCATGCCTATAGCTGCTATCCTCAAGTGCATCCCAGTTGAAAGAGATACTAGTAAGCAGCACCATGATGGTTATGAGGCACTGCCATCTGGTCCGGAGCTGGCATAAAATATTAGAAGAGTATGGTTTCGTTTTCCCTTTCTTTTGTTTTTGGGTCATGAGCATTTTTTGTTTTCGTATTTTGGTTTTTATGACACTAACCTTTCGAAAAACAAGTAGATGAACATTGACAAGAATTGCCTAACCAAGCCACTTTTTTTACATTAGGGCATTACCCGGCTTGCTTTGCTGATTTCTTCTGCTAGTGTAGTGTGCTTTTAATATATGCTAGTTGGGTAAAGAAATCATTGAAGGCAAATATGCCAACAACAGTCCTCTATGCGCACTGAACATAACTAGTATATCTGTTTATGTCAGAACCAGCTGTTTGAGGAGCATTTTTATTTGAGAACAGTTCCAAAACTTTTGCAATTCGTTACTTCACATAAATTCATTTAAGAGTCTTGTTGTGCAAAACTCAAAAAGAAAAACCTTTCATGACAAGGGGGATGCTCATGCTATCTGATACTCCACATATTTTGCACTCCTGCATTTGAGCAGAGTGTGGACCATTTGGATTGTAATACAAAGATCTCAGCACTTGCTACATTTATAATGGCGTTCATATTTGTTGTACAGAAACTAGTTAGTCCTCGAACTTTATAGTTCACTGGTGCATTTTTGTAATGTACAATATACTTTTTTACATGTTTAATATCTACCTTGGAATTTTTTTACGTAATGTTTGGTTAGAGGGAAATGGAAGACGGGAGGAATTTTTTTATAACTTTTATTAGTTTATTTAATTTTTACCGGGGAGGAACAGGGGAATAAAGGAGAGAGGAAGGAGATTTAAAACATTAAAATATTTTTATTCGAGGGAGTTTGTTACACGGATTATTTAGTTATTTTTAGGAGTACAAGATCAGAAAAAATTATCTTATGTTTATTATGAGATCATAAAAAAATAATTCTGAATATATTTTATTTTTGAGAAAAATATAATTTCACATTCTATTAATATTTAATTCAAAAGAAAAAATGAAGAAAAATTACTCTTTTGGGATAAGAGTAAGTAAAAATTTATATTTATCCTTTAATTAATCATTATTGTTTGATTGTATCTTTATGATAGTGTTTAAATTTTTTTCAATCCCACAAATTTTATTTATGTATAATTAATGTTCTCGCAAATTGATTTTGATAGTTTCATTTCTAAATTATAGGATAATCTTTTTCTTTTCCTCTATTGCTTCTTTTTTAATAGGAAAATATTGCTTCTCTTATAATTATCATAAGGGTATATAATCATTTTCGTTCTTGAATATGTAGAATACTGACAAATTTATTTTTGATAGATGAAAATTCAAATTTTTGTCTCCAAAATTAAAAATATGCGACATATTCATTCATCCGTTAACTTCCGCCCATTATTGTTAATTGATAGATCTTACATGACACATTTAGAAAGAAATTTGCCAGCGTTTTACACATTCAATGATGAATTTGCCAACTCTTTATCCAAAATATTATTTAATCTTCATCTTCTCCCTTTTTAAATTATTACAAACATAAAATTACAATAAACACTTAAAAAATTAGAAAAAAAAAGTATAAGTTAGAACAAACATAATAATAAACATAATATTGATTAATAAGTTGCTCTAAAATTTCTATTATGACAACATTAAGTAGTGACAAAAACAAGTTGAGTCTCTTTTTTTAGGATTAACTTAATAGATGTGCATTTTAATTTGTTTGAGTCTCATATTTTGGGTAAGATATTGTCTCATATTTTTGCTTTGAAATTTATAATGTGATAGTATCTTACCCAAAATATGAGATTCAAACAAAAATGTACATGCATTAAGTTAATCCTTACAAAAAAAATAAGATTCAACTTGATTTTGTCACTACCTAATGTTATTACAGTAGAAATTTCAAAACAACAAACATATTAAACTTATTATTATGTTTGTTCTAAATTATACTTGTTTTCTTAATTTTTAAAGTGTTTATTATATTTTTATACTTATAATAATTTAAAAAAAGAAGAAAATGAAAATTAAATTATATTTTGGATAGAGCGCTGACAAATTCGTCTAGTATTGACAAATTCGTCCCTAAATATATCACGTATGATCTTTCAATTAAATATAATAAACGAAAATTAATGGATAAATGAATTTGTTACATTTTTTTTATTTTTAGAAACAAAAATTTAAATTTCAATCTTTTAAGAAATGAATTTATCAAACCTGTATATATTTAAGAACAAAAATAACTATTTTTCATTATTATACTTGTCAAATGGAAAGAAAATAAGGATGTAACAAAAGTTTTTGTAATAAAGATATTTTAATAGTTATGATATATATTGTCAGGAAAAAATAACTCAATTAAATATATGTTTTAATAAAGGTTTATAAAATCGGATCCAATCAATCGGTTCAATCGATCAAACCAAGAACCGAACTCTCCTCCGGTCCGATAGACCTTTGAAACCGGATAGAGGAAACACCGGTTAATAAACCGTTAAACCGGACAAAAATCGTGAAATTATCGGACAAATCTGTAGGTTTACTGGTTTTCACCGATTCTAATAAAATGCTTGTAATAGCCTCCGAAAAGTGAGCATCGACACCTTGCTCTAGCCCCAGCACACGAGGTTGCATGCTCCTTTTTGACATTTTTTTATGTGGCTGTTTGGTGCTTTAGCAATTGAGATCCTAACTCCGAATGCAGATTCCCAACTTACAATTGTTGAAGTAAAAGCACACACACTATACCAACTCTATTCCTATTTTTCGTTTCAGCAAATAGAGCATATCACCATGACCATGAACACACTGAAAAAAGAACAGCAAAGACCGACTCTCGATGGTTGAGAATGAAAAGGAAAGGTTTTTTAAGAGAGAGAAAATGTTTAATGTGTTACTTTACAGCTATATTTCAACTCCCAAGGTAACTTTTTGAGCAACGTTTTATCAATAGTGTGATGGTACAATGTAGTGAATGTACTAGTTTATTTTGTATTTGAATTGTTAAGGTTGTAATTTTTGAATGGAGATCTTTTAAATGGAGTTTAATTTTTTACACAAAACTTAGTTGAGAAGAGAAGCACGAACACCCGTTATATTAGTATTGTTACATTATTTTTGACATGATAAATTATTAATAATACATTATTTTTATTAGTTATTTAATATATTATATCAAAAAATATATTATTTAATTAATACCGGTTCAATTATAATTGAATCATTAATCTTCAACCCATATCTATACTCAGTCTAATTTTAAAAATCTTGATTTTAATCATTCATGTGAATATAAAAAATAATTTCAACTAATTTTAATAATTAATCAAACACATTTTTTAATAATACTAAAAAATAATATTTTTAAGAAAAATTATTTTCAGGACTAAAAAATTTATCTATAAAACAAACATGTCCTTTATATTTTAAATTTTTAAATTATAAGAATACAAAATTAAATTAATTTTTTAAATCTTTGTTCTCCCCTTTGAATCAAACAGTAAAATGGTTACTTCTCCCCTTCCTATTAAAATCTTTCTCCTTCTCTTACCATGAAATCTCTCTTTTCCTACTCTCCATTAAAATTCTCCTCATCTTTTCCTTTCCTTTGAACTAAATAGTCCCTTAGCTCAGAATGAATAATTCTAAGCCTTATAACTACATCCTCTCACTAAAAATTTTACTTTTTTTTTATAATTATAAGTATTAAACATGTTTATATTTTTAAGACGTTAATGTATTTATTTTTTCATTTAATACTTTATAATGTAGTAAGAAAATGTGTAGGATGATATAACATTACTCATTTAAAATCTATGCTAATACAAAACAATCCCATCTTGAGTTCCTATTTACCACATGTCAACCTATAAGCGCATTTCATCTTAAAATTTCTCTCCTAAAGTACTCATCTATCCCATGTCAACCTATTAGCACATTTCAACAAAAAATCCCTGTCGTCTTTCTATACACACTTTTATTTCAATTAAATTATTAATTGACATCAATCTAAGATTTAATCGACGATTAATTATCTACATTTAATTAAAGAACTACAATTTATGAATGTGACATGATTTTATGGAGTATATAATTAAAAGTGTTTCTTGTCATAGGAAATTATCAGTACCATAAGGTTTCTATTTTAAAATTCAAACAGAGTCCTTTAAACAAAATTCAGAGTTAGAAAAGAAAAGGCGATAAATGAAAGAAGAAATGAGAAATGCGTGTATATTTAAAAGAGACCCAATTTGAGTATTTCTTTCAAATTTATGTCTTTCATTTTTTTTGCATATAATTTTTTTAATCCAGATTATCCTTTAATTCCTACTTCCAAAATTATCCTTCGCTTTTTTAACGCTTTTATACACGGATCCGTATTTATTCATACTTACGGATTTGTCAATCCATAAGAATTTTTTTTTTACATGTACGGATTGGACAATCCGTAAGCCCAATCCGTTTGTTTTTTTTTTTTTTGGAAAGTTAAAATATATTTTCGAAAATATTGGTGTGTGCAGGTATCTAACTTGTGACCTTTAAGTTATTAATACAATGCTCTAACCAACTGAGCTAATAGACTAATTATGTTAAAAATTAATTGATGTTGATATATATATATATATATATCACTAAATTTATTTAATTTAAAATAATTTATTATGTTAAAAATAAGTGTATTAAATATACATTGAAAAATTTAGTGTTATATGTAAAATTTAACATATTTTTTAAATATGTTTTTTCTACACTTTTTGTAAATTTCACTTTTAATTCTTAAACAATTTTTTTTAATGTTTTTTATCCTTATTTTTGTAGCTAACAATTTATTTCATATCATTAACTAATTTCACAGATATGTAAATTATATGTTAAATTTTACTTATAATTTATAGATATGTATGCATGCATTAATTCAACATGTAATTTTAACATATAATGTTATTATAAAATTTAACATAATAAATTATTTTAAATTA
>PYAF01003400.1:102311-131652 GCA_007407185.1 Glycine tomentella | reverse complement strand
AATTAAAAATAATAAATTAATAGCTCAATTATGTTAAAAAATAATTAATGTTGATAATATAACACTAAATTTTTTAAATGATATATTTAACATATAATTTACATATCTGTAAAATTAGTTAATGATATGAAATAAATTGTTAGCTACAAAAATAAGGATAAAAAACATCAAAAAAATTGTTCAAGAATTAAAAGTGAATTTTACAAAAAAAGTGTAGAAATAAAAAACATATTTAAAAATATATGTTAAATTTACATATAACACTAAATTTTTCAATGTATATTTAATACACATATATTTTTAACATAATAAATTATTTTAAATTAAATAAATTTAGTGATATATATATATATATATCAACATCGATTAATTTTTAACATAATTGATCTATTAGTTCAGTTGGTTAGAGCATTGTATTAATAACTTAAAGGTCACAAGTTCGATACCTATTTTGAAGACTACATGTTCTGAACAATTATCCCCATTGCATTGATTCCTTCAATTTTGCATTTGTCATTGTCTTCTCCAAGTCTTTCTTAAGGTGAGAAAATATAAAGCCAAACTGAGATGAATATTAACTTTCTCTTTTTCTTTTTTGTTTTTGCATTTTCTTATTTGAGAGGCTTCTATTTTTTTAACTTTTACATTTTATCATTCCCTTTTCATTTGTTTGCTTGGTATGTTTTTGTCTATAATGAACGTGAGCATAATGACATTAAAGTGTGAAGGGCAAGATGCAAGATGGTGCTCAAGATCCTAGTTTGATATCAACTTTCTCTTCATTTGTAATTATTGCCACTGACGCATTCCTAAGCATAATTTATCGTGCTTCAACTCATCACATAGTAAAAAAAAATTTGGCACGTTTACTTAGGACAAAATGTACTAGTGATAAATAGATATTTATGTGGTAGATACAACAGAATAACATTATAAAATGGCTCCCTTCTACTCCTAGTCACGTTACAAAGAATCTTGTTCATATAAATAAATAAACTACAATAAAAATACACGAATCAGACAATCGGTGAATGTTAGATTGTTCATCTAAACCTCCTTTTTGTTTCTCCATATGCAGCCACTCCCATCACGGTAATTGTATAGCCACCCATGCCAAGAATAGTGACAGGGTTTCTGAATAGGAGTATTGAGATTACAACAGCTACAGCACCTTTCGCATTGCCTAACACCTGTTTAACATAATTTTAGAGGGAATTCAGTATATGAATTTCATAAAGTAACAACGCAAGTTGGCTTTAAGCACACTTTGACATGAATTGTTAAAGTTAATTTGGCTTAAATAGAATTTTCATCCCTTATTTATATTTTTTTCTTCAGTTTCATCTTTTATGTTAAAAAGTTTCATTTTGCTCTTTTAACGTGTTTCTATTAAATCAAATTGGTTTTTCTGTTAGTTTATCGTATTAACTTAGTTAAATTAGTGACACATGACAAATTGTGAGAAATGTCACGTTAGCCATAATTGACACCACTAATGCCAAAAACTAATGGATGGATTTGGTCTATCAGAGACACTTTAAGGGACAAAAGTGAAACTTTTTAAACTTAGAGAAACAAGCAGGAAAAAAATAATATAAAAAGAACAAAAATGATGTGTTTAATGGTCATGCATGGACAATGTAATTCAATCACAAATAATCAATGGTATCACTCATAAGTAATTATTATAAAAATCAACAAATTTATCATATATATATATATAATAGTCTATGATTAGATACAGTGAAACTACTTTACAATCTAAATACACAGCCATTTTTCTCATATTCTATTTTAGAATATGTGATTTTGATTCTAATCTTACAAAGTCAAGACATTTAGTTTAGGTAAAAGTAATTTTCAGTTTTTCATTGATGATTTAAATGAATAAAAGAACTTTGGTATTACTCATTTTTAGATTTTAACTAAATATGTTTCTTAAGTACTAGTAGTGGTGGTGACAAGGAGGCAAACCTGGAGTGTGAGAGCACTGGTATGTTTAGTCACCAAGAAGTTTGTTAAGTTTGCTGCATATGCTGTGACTGAGTTTAGGAAAAGAAGTAGCCACATAGATTTATGGTCCTTTGCAAGCGTCAATATGACATCTACGACATTAGGCTCCATGATAAGTGCCGCAGGCAACAAAACTAGGACCGCGATTGGAGACATATACAGGAGCAAGTTCATTGAGTTCAACTTTTCCCTGTGAAGTTGAAGGGGATGCAACATTATTATAAGCAGTCAGTAACAGCTAAAACAAAGGCTTATGCAATTTTGTTTTACTAAGTCCAAGAGATTATGGGGAGGAGGAACCTTAAGTTCTGGTCATTGTCTTACTAATACTGATAACTTGGAGGAACATAAAAACTTCAAGTACTTATTGCAAAAGAAAATGATAAAGGTATATTAAGATGTGTTTTGAGTACTAATCAAGAATCATTTAGCCAGAGTTTGAAAGTTAGAAAAAGAAACAGGTACTCAGATGCGTACAACCTAGTCACCGTGTTGTACTTGAACACAATAAGTAAATACATATTATTACATAAGAATGTGTGTTTACAATAATGTTAGGGACTAATCATTTCAAAAAGTTGGAGCAAGTCATTTGGATAACACATGAGAGATGATATAATGCAGGTTTAAGGACTCTTGCGAAGCAGCAGTTTCACTGTAGTGAAAGGCAAGAATAGAACTATATCTAAGTTACAGATGAGAAAGTTTTAAATTTTAATCGCACCTTCGTTCACAGCTACTCATTCCATATTTTATATATTTAAAAACAATGATAAACCAAAATGCATATAGTATAGAAACTTCCGATGGTCAAGTAACTAAACCTCTGAAAAGTAACATGCTGTTAGCCCAAAACTTTCAGCAAAAAATAGTTATTTGTTGGGTTGGAAATTAAAACCAAGTGAAGAGGCATAGATGATATCATGATAGACAAAATCTGCTCAACGACAAAGACTATTCAAATCTAAAACCATCCAAGATTTAAAGTATAATGAAGAAGAAAAATATTGATTTTTATTATCATGTTGTGACTGCCTCCACTCAAGTTAAGCTATAATTCTGTCTCTATAAGTTTACAGAGAACCACTTCTACAAATCATTAAGATGCTGAGTGTTTAGAAGGCCATTCAATACTGATTTACAGTATAACTTAAACAAATACAGTTCATGTATTTAGGACGTCTTGCTCAAGAATACTTCATTTATGAATATGAAAAGGAAACATACATCAGAGTATTAGAACTTTCATTTGAGTTTTTTCAATCGTATAAGAACCACGGAGAAGAAAAACATACTCCTCAGGTAGCAGTGTTCTGCTAGACCATCTTTCATGCATCAAGTAATTGTGATACATAAACATGCATAATTACACAAGTTGAAAAGAGTGTTTTTTTTTTTTTTTTCTTACCAAATGATTTCTGGTTGATGAAAGTGTAATTTGCAGAAAAACGTGAAATCAAACAAGATTTTCTTTTTCCTCATATATCACAAATGAGATTAAATTAATGCATTAAAAGCAAGCAATATTAGCGACACAATTTTCAATTACAAACCAATAATACCTATAAAGAGCTGAAAGAATAAACATTGTCCAAAAAAGCAATATTACAAGATTTAAAAACATATGTTCTTGCATCCGCAATTCACAATAACTTATTTTCAACAAATGGGACTTAGGTACTCAGTCACTCCACAATCTTGGCTACTGATCAATTATAGAAAAATCGCTGAAAAGTTTCATTAGTTGCAAACACCTTGATTGAATTATGTTTTTATGTATGACAGCATATTACTTTCCAGCTTTTTTATTCAAAAAAGATATACTATTGCATGTCTTATAGTCATGACATCATATCTTCCACACAAAGTTCAGTTAACAACTTCCTGAAACATCCTTCAATGGTTGTTTTCCAAGAAAAGTTTAGACAGCTAGTTCCCTATTGATGCACAATTTTTTGTTTCAAATAAAGAAGGTGAAGGGAAGCATATTGATTGCAGATTTCAGTAGCCTTTGATATAATTTTTAGCTGGTTAGCTTTTGAAGTTAGATGAAAAAGAGGAAGTTAGAAATCGTAGATACAGTGTAAAATATTTTTACCCTTCAGAAGAGAGTAAAATGCCCTGAAGGACAGACTTGAAGGCTCTTGCAGCGGTTGCACTTAGGCACATAATGAATCCAAATAAGTGAAACCCTGGCTCGCCCTGCAATCACGAAGAAAATCTTGTAGCTCTACAGAATAAACCGGGAAAACAGAAAGGAAAATATGCACCATCCCCGTCTAAAGGAACTACTATTTCTTACCACTTGCCAGTCATATAACAAATTAATAAATTATATTTGTGGTGTGCAATACACAGAATACCACAACATTTGATAAGTAGTTAACTACAAAGAGCCTAATTCATGACAAGCTTTAGGGGAGGCATCATAATCATATATATATAACATAATTAGATGAAATAAAATGATAATTAAGTAACTTCAATGCTAGTTGATTATAAAAAATATCCCCAAAATTTGGCTCTCTGATATAACTTATAAGCTAACAAACTAGAACAGTGCAGATCCAAAAAGAAGACAACAAAGAATAATGTCAAGAAGCATCATTTTCCCAGTGATTGTCATAGTTTTGCAGATCTTGAAAAGTTGAGATCTCATTAACTTCCAAACAGATTTCACTTCATGAAAAAAAAAAAAATCCTTATACTTTCCAAACAATTACAGATAAACTAAATCACACAAACCACCACAACCACCAAATCTGTCCAACACCACTCCAGATCTGAAGTGGCACAAGGAACATGATGCAGCATTGACATGTCTCTATAGTTGTTACACAAATGGCCTTCACACACCAATATGAATCAATCAAGACCCCTATCCCAATCTCAAAAAGAAACACATCCATGATCATTCACAACATTCAAATACAACAAATCAATAGAAAGCAGTGAGATTAAGTTAAAGAGAACAAAACCATACCCCACTTGCAATGACAACTCCAGCAACAACAGGAACAAGGGCACCATAGGTAACCCAAGCCTCTCTCTTGAGGGTGGCCAAATAGGCAAAAACAGCAGTGAAAAAGGGTGTGGTTGCCCCAACAGCCTGGTTGAATGACACAGCAAGGTACTTGAGAGAAATGTTGCCACCAACCACAGAGGCACAGAAAACAAGGCTCAAAGTTGCAATCTTGATGAACTGGGACCTTGATTTGATCATCTGCTGAGGCACCACCTTGAAGAACACAATGGAGACATAGCTGAGGACAGCACAGGCTGACATGTGGCACATTGTGAGGAAGATTGGGAACTTGAATCCATAGTTTGAGAGCAGATACTTGTTCAGAAGGATCACACCAATGTTTGAAGAGTACCAAAGTGTAACAAGAAAAACTATGAACAGATTCTCCTTGCTGTTGGTGGACATTGTCTTTCCACTCTTGCCACCTCCACCGCCGCCGCCTCCCTGGATTTCCATTTTTTTTTTCACCACATCAACCTCTCATCATTACATAATTCTCAATATTCAAAACAATAATAATAAAAAAAATGCTTTTTCTTATAAAAAAACACATCTTATTTTTTTATATTTCTTTTTGTGTTTTGGTTTATGCTTTTGTTTATTTTAGTTTAGTACTTACCCCACTTTCTTTCCCTATTGCCTTGGCTTCATTTTCAAAGGAGCCTTTGGATCTCATGCTGTAAGAACCATGTGTGCTCATTGAAACTTTTTGTTGGTATGTTGTGAATGGGACAGAGACAGAACCTGCTGGTTTTGTTTTTGTGGACTATCAAAAATGGGGTCTTAAATTTTAATTGTTATATATATGGGTCATCCCTCTCTCAGCATTGGTGATGATGATTGATGAACGTTGGTTGAAAGCTTGTGGAATAAAATTGAGTGGAGTTTTTTTTGTTGATGCTATTGCTAATGATGTTGTACTAAATTAGAGGAATGGCCATTTATAGAAAGCTTTTTGTTGACATTTTCAAGGGCTATTAACATACTCTCTCTTAACCGATTAATGTGCTCACAATTACTAGTCACTAATCACTAATACCAGATACAAAAGTCTATGCACAATTTAAAAATATTTGGTAGTGAAATTCTTGCTGGTTATGATTGTATTGCTTTTGTAATAAAAAAAAATAAAAGTGAGTTAATTTTCATCCGCTACTAGTATAAACTATAAACATTCTCAACCAATCACAGATGAGTTTATATACGAGTAATTATTATAAAATTAAATAATTAATAAATTTATTATATATGATTATATCTAATTGAATAATATTTTTTTAAAAATGTAATTGAATAATATAATAAATTTACAATTATATGAATTTAAGGTTGCTGTTGATTGGCTCTCAGATTTGAGTATTGCTATGCAACCCCATTAAATGTTGAGAAGAATGATTTTGTCCCTAGTAATAGTTGTATCCATTTTGAGTATCATTATTTCTAACCAAAGATACTTGTATTTCAAAATAATGAATACAAAAATATACTAATATTATATTTTAATTAAATTTAATAAAAATATTTTCTTATGCAAGTAGAGTGAGAGTGTTTTTTTATCTCTTTGGCTAATAGGTGATGATATTATGAAATTGAAATTGATTTTAAAATAACTTAAAATGTAAAGCAAACTAGTATTATTTTGAGAGAACTTTTTTAGATTGAAATTGAAAAGCGGGTGTCCCACACATCATTGTTTTTCTTCCTCCTTTTTAGGCTAATATTGATAGATTTAATAATTAAGCAAAATAAAAGGGTGAAAGAGCAAAGTTTCAAACACAGCTTTGTACACTATAATAAAAGAAAGTCTGGTAGAGGCACATGTCATTTTTTCAAATAACTCAGATTTGGATACTATGCTTCAAACACAATAGAGTTCTTTGACTTTTTGATAGATTGTGGATTTTTTTTTTAAAAAAAATTATCATTTGGAGGTAATTTTTTAAAAAATTATCAAATGAAGATAAGTCGTAACAGGAGGTTCGACTTCTAATTCAAAAGTCGTAACACCTGTTACGAATTTGTGGCCCTGCGAGATCTCGATGGGGGTAATTGGTCTTATACAGATCTCGATAGTCGTGAGATGGGTGGTGTGTCATGCAGGTGCTGAACTTGTCACACTTTAAGGGATGATTCAGGTGTATATCTCTGCCTACGGTTCAAGTCTCTCTTTGTCTTTCTCAGATCATATCTAAAAAAGAGAGGACGATAGTGACAACATTGACCTCAATGGATGACGACAACAACAACAATCTTAATGGATGATAGTGGTGACGACAAACTCAATGAACGACAATAGAGTTGTTAGGGGTTGATAAAGTTGAAATGAAAAGTTGGGGGAGAGTGGTTGAACAAAATTAGGGAAAGGGGAAAGGGAAAAGGGTGTGGGAAAATAGAACTAAGGGCAATCAAATAATTTTAAACATTTTGCTAGTGAGAAAAGCAATTTTGGTAGTGGAAATAACAACTCCCAAAATAAAACAGATCACCTAATTTAATTCATGGTTAAGATAGATGGGATAAAAGTAATTTAATTTAATTTTAAAACTTGAGATTATCCTTTTCTTCTTAACTTATTTTTCTAAAAATGACACATTTCTAATGTCTAAAAACCTTAAGCAATCTTTTAATTGACTTGACGCCTAACACAACCTTGCATCATTGAATCTTCGAACCATACCATGATAATGTATTCCCAAGTTGTCTTTATGAATGGAGCGTAGACTAACTATAATAGTAGAGTCAAAACAAATATTGGAATTTGGAAACCTATAATACCTGAGACCTGGCGCGGTTGGCGCTAGTTTTCGCGAGGTTAGCGCCAAGTCCTTCTAAGGGAAAACTTTGTTTGAAATGTGACACGATCAGCCCCAGGGTTCACGCGATCAGCGCCAGACCCACTGGAAGTTGGCGCTGATGGTGCCAGGTTGGCGTTGGGAGCGCCAAATGCTCTGGAAGATGATGCCCGGAGCACTAAAGTGGCGCCAGGGGCGCCACCAGTTTTCCAGCCCCCGCGGATGGCGCCACGGGTGGCGCTGGTGGCGCGGGAGGTGGTTTGGAAAACCCATTTCCTCTGGTTTTCCACGCGGTCAGCGCCAGGTATGGCACGGGTGGCGCCACAGCCACCGCCATGATGGCGCGGATGGCGCCAGAGCTGGCGCGGATAGCACCAGACCTCTGGCAGGCCACCTGTATAAAGGGGTTTCACAATTTTCAGAGGGAAAAACCACTGTTCATCTTCCTCCTCCGTCCCAGTAGCCATTTCTGAGCCATAGAAGCTCCAAACCTTCATTATAAGCCACTAAAACACCTCCTAATCACCTATAAACATGATTAAAACCAATTGTAAGCCAAATTTCAGCCTAAACCTTGACAGAACCCTATTCCTTGAGTTCTTGAGAGAGAGCTGAGCTTTGGAGAGGAGGAGAAGGCGATTTAAGGACGCCAGCGCTAGGAGAAAGGATTCTCCGGCCTTCCTCAATTGATCTGAGGTAAGAAACTTACGTTTTAACCGTTTAATTGGTGGAATGGGGAATTGGGTGAATGGTAACCAATTGATTATAGGGCTGGAATTGGGCTTAGGTTCTTTAGAAAAGTGTAGTCAGGAGGTTGTTCTGAGTAGTATGGAAGTTTGAAATTGGAATTGTGATGAAGTTTGAGTTTGGCTCTGGGAAGGAGGAAGTGTGTGTGAGTGGGAGGTACTGTGGCCTGTATTAGCTTAAGTACCTTTATAAAAACTGTTCCTGAGGCCAAATGAACGGTGAAAACGTGTTGATATACTTGCTTTGGCTGAGTTGGACAATGTGTGGTCCTTGGTATTGATAAAGCTTTGAATTGAGCTGTACAGAGTTTTAAAGAGACTCTGAGGCCTTAGTTAGACTTAGGCAGACCATTGAGGGTCGATGAATGACCTAGTAGAAGTTGGGCTAAGATAAACCTTAAGTTAGAAGACAAAAATTGATTATAACAGGAAGGATGTTTCCTTCCCTTTGAACGGTCGAACACCGTTTCTGATTATTTATTCCATGCCTATTGTAGGGCGTGAAGTGCACATCTCTGGCAGAACTCACCACGAGACTAGGGGAGCTAATTCTGAGCTGCGATCAAGTAAGCTCAGTGTTCTTGGGGAATTGTTTCCCTGCTTGTGTTTACTACATCCACTTTGGGTGTTTGTTTGATATATCTTGTATGCTGATGCTTATGATGATATGATACTGAATGATGTGCCTGATGTTGATGAAATGGTTTGATGATTGCTGGCAATTGAGTGCTAGCTCGACCCTGAGATAGGGTATGTTTATATTGGTTACACTGCAATAGTGTATAATGTGCTGGTTATGATGATGGCTTGGGTACAATAGTATAGTGTATGCTTGATTGGATTCTGTTATGAGAAGATTGTGATGTGATTGCATGAAATCTGTTGGCCAGTAGACTGAGGAACTATGGATCCCTTTGGGAATGTTCCCACTCGGTGGATGATCTCCCTTGGGATAATCCATAGGCGTCCATGTAAATCCTGAGTAGATGTACCCACTTGGTAGATGATCCTATTCAGGCATAGAGTGAGTGAATCCTGAGTAGATGTACCCACTCGGTGGATGATCTCTCTCAGGCACTGTGTATTGTTTGCTTATGCTTGTTTTGGGTGGCTATGTGCATGCAGATGTTCTTGTGGGCCGTGAAGGCTAGTTGTATGATGAGATTTTATATGCTCTGAATTCTGTTATGCTATATTGTATATATATTTATATCTGTGTGCTGGAGAGTGAACCAGGGGGAGGGAAACCTCTAAGAACCCTGAGTTTACTGGGATTATTATCTCACCCTTGTTTAGGGATTATGTTGCAGGAACAGAGACTACAGTTACTGAGAGATCCCAAGGCAAAAGGCCTGAGCTGGGATAGGACGGTAGAGAACCCTAGGCTTAGAAGACTGAGCTTGATAGCTCATGTTTTGTTTGCTTTGTCTATATTTTGATACCCTGAGGGGTTATTTGTATAGTAGTGAGAATAAATGTACCTTGTAAAGGACAGATAATTCACCATATATGTATATTATGTGTGCTTATTTTGAATTCAGGCTTCCTTTACTGTTTATTTTTCATGCTTGCTGCGTTCCTCTGATATTGTATAATGTGAATACGCCGGGTGCACATGGGATGTTACAAAACCCAATGGCAAGAAATGGAAAAATGGCTAACAAGATGGAAATGACGATTTTAAGATAGGTTACTGAATTCACAATGCATGTGTTGCAGTGCAGCACCAAAAGAAGAATTGAAGTGCATGTGACAAATTTCAGAGTGGTTGGGTTCCTTGTCCTCTTGTTTAAGTTTTGCAAAGTGAATTGACAACATCAGACATGTCTCGTACTTAAAATGAAAGGGGAATGGAGAAAATGATAATGATGGGAAAGCATTGGAAGATCTTGTACTTAAATGATGAAAGGGGAAGTGAGAAACTCCAGAATTTCAATTTGTGAACTTTGTGGTATTGCGGTATTGTAATTTTTAAAAAGTTCATATGTTTATTAAAAAAATAATAATTACTATCATTATGGTAATAAAATCTTACTATTCATTACTACTATCTAAAAAGTAAATAAAATAGTAAAAATTAAAATGGAAACCAAACATAATTAATGAAACTCTTGATATTCTACCAGGCTGATTGACCCTTCTAGGTCTCTTTTATAAATTTATTATCAAAATAGATATGTTTTAAAACATATTATTGAAATGAGTTCGTTTCTTTTTATTAAGGAACAGATGAACCAATAATTTTGACTTGATATTTTACTTTTTTTAATCCAAGCACGCGTTCCATGCTACATGAACCAACAATCATGGATTGCTACTTCCACCCGATGAGCCAACTTACCCCAAACAACAATTTGAATTTGTGGGTTCCTTTTAATTGTTGGACATCTAGTATGATGCGTATTGCCTAGGATGCAATAATTGTTTTATCGGTGAAGTTGACCTAAAATGTCACCTCCTCAATTTTTTTTGTTTAACTCAGTCTTTGGTCAAAACATAGACCTCTTGACGCCCAACAAAATACTCTCTGTTTGTCACGTGTCTATCACGTATTTTGGTGGACTGACAAGTGAAATAGAACACGTGACACTCTGGTAAAATTTACTGTTGGCATGACATTCAAGTAAATAATTTTTTTGGGGGACAATACGGTCAAAGTCTCTCAAAACATATCCATCTCTTTAAAACAAACCCATTTAAAAATAAGTTTATAAAATAGACAAGAAGGGTTTTTTTTTTTTTTTTTTTTTCCAAAACAAGGAGGGTTAATCACCCTATTTCACGATCTTTTGAAAGATTTTTAAAACATTAATTTAACCGTTATAAAAAATAGTTATAACAGTTCTCAAATACTAGCATATTGTTTTTTGAAAAGGAATACTAACGTATTGTTAATACGAATGGAGCTGAATTAATTTTTTTAAATTAAATATCAATTTTGAGTTTTATAGATAAAAAAATGAAGTTATTGAAAATAAATAATTATTAAAAGTCAGGATGTTTTTTTAATAAAGTTTAATCATCTACTAACATATTAAATACTTCAAATCAATAAATTGATAATCCAAAAAATTAGTCTTCAAATAACAATATTTTGGTATATTAATTTTGTATACTAATTAAGTCTCGATGCAATAGTATATCATGAACATATTTGCTAGAGAGACATCTTGAAAGAATAAGTAAAGTATTATATTATATTTTTAAAAAAACCAAGCATGGTAAAGTTGCGGCTGAAACAAGATGCTGCTCTTTTGGACATAATATCTTTTTAATTATTTTGGTATCGTAAAACTATTGTTTGAAGAATCAATTGTTGCATGAATTAATACCTCAGAATACTTATTTTTTTTCTGTTAATGACCTCAGAATACTTTCAAAGAATAAAATGAGAAATTACTTTAATGAAAAATATGATTGTAACAACCAAATCCAAATGTCACATAAGAAAATAAAATATTGTGCATAAAAGAAAAGAGAAGAGAAGATCCTATCAAGAAAAGAAAAAGAAAAGAGAAGATAAAACATTGACTGAAATATACGGTAATACACCCTAAGATGACGAGACTTAAAAAGAAAAGACGTGCCAAATCGATCTGGATTTATGATCATTCACCACTTGTCTTATGATTTTTTTTATCCTTGACAAAAATAACCTATTTCATGAAAATAAATTCTTATTAATTTATTTCTTGATAAATAAAACTTTTGATTATGTTTGGATTTACAAAATTAAGTTTCAATGATTATTTTTAAATTACGCTTATAATTAATTTTAAAGTAAAATAATATGTTTGAATATGTTTATTCGAATAGCAAGCTAATAATAAAATTTAGTATATAATTTTTCATTTAAGGCAAGAAGTTATATATATATATATGGCTTATTTGGATACAAATTATAAGTGATTTTGAGGAGGTTTTTTTATGGGAAATATAAAACTTTTTTCAATAGAATTTTTTTTAAAAATACTTCTAATCTTGTATTCAACTGATAAAATTGTTTCAATTAAGATGATCTTGGATAACTAAAGATTTTATCGACAACTCTCATATCAAAGGGCAATGGGATTAGAATCAAATTTGGCACCTCCATATATACTACAGTGGCGGAGTCATGACTAAACCAACAATGGTCATGACATTATTTTAAAATATTTTTTTAAAAATTTTTTTAAATAAAATTATTGGATTAAAATAAAAAATAAAAATTGACATTACCAGTAAAATTATAAGTTTAAAAATAAAATTTGACACTACTTAGAATAAAATTTAACATTACTTAAAATTTTGGTATGAGGTAAAATTTACCAGCAACATTGATGCTTCCATGGAATTCATGCAATTTAACAAGTATCAAAGCTGCTATGTCCTCTTGGCATTTTGGAAATCTGCCAGCACAGGAAGCTGAGGCCTCTATACTGCAATCTTATGGACCATCTAGAAACAGTTCCATAATATCATCTTTGAGCTCGACTACAAACAAGTATCAGATGACATCCTCTCTTCGTCTTCTATAAATTTAATTATGAGTTTGGTATTTTATTGTCTTTATTTATTAACAAACTTAGGTTGATTCACAACTGTTTTGTTAGTTTTGTGCGTAGACAAACTAATCGAGTTGTTGATTGTCAAGACATTTAGATTATACGTTAGTATACAAGTTTTTTGAATGTGCTCCCCATTGTATTGATGCTAATCACAGGATATATGATTTTTACCATTGAATGTCACAAGTTTGGTAAGTTCAACCATGGGATTTATATAAACTTTGAGAGAAACGCTTATAAAAAAAATGAGAGAAACTTCAAATTCATCTTTGAAAAATATAGACTGAGATGCATTAAATTTTTATAACACAAAAATCCTATATTAATATTATTCATTTACAAAATACTCCTTCGACGAGACAAATATTTTAGTATAATACTTGTATATTTTTAAACATATTCAATATTAATAAAAAAATTACCATGGATGTAATTCTATTGGTTGAATAATGTGTATAAATTGATGTAAATTCTCTAGTACTTCATTCGTATCTAATTATAAGATTATTTCAACTATTTCATATCTCTTAAGAAAAGTAATTATTACATTAAATTTATTAATTATTTGTATTATTTTTTTAAAATTATTCTTTTATTCTTTCTATCCATTTACTTATTTTTCATTAATCTTTGGAGAAAGAATAATTAAGTAAAAGTATATAAAAAATAATTAATGTATTTAAAAATTAATAAAAGGTCATATAAAAAGACACAAATAATTTTTTGATTTTTTTTTTATAATTAGAGACCAAAAGAGTACTTGAATTCGTTTCATATAGATAAAAAAAATTATGAAAATTAATTAAATGAGAGGAGTTTGTTCTTTTATTAAATCTGTTTAATAATTTAATAAATTATAGGATAAGTTCATTAATAATAAATAATCCATATACTAATATTAAATAAGTATGTAAAATTTTATATACCCTTTTCCTTTAGCATTAAAAAGAATCTTTTTGTATATTTGACGCACAAGGTGGAAAAATGGTTAAAATAAAAAGATAAATATGAAGAAGCATTGACGAAACTAGTAAGTTTTGTTTTTTGCTAGACACCATATTTTTCATTTGATTTCTACTTGTATTGACTTCGTGTATTGCTAACCACCCCAACTGTATTAAAAATCACATGAAAACGCAGTTGATGAAATTCAAGAGAAATTCAAGGAAGAATGACCTCAAAAATCTTAATTTGATCATCTAAGGCCAAACCAAGATCAGTCGACCTATCAATCACTTGTATTGACTCTTTGATTCTTAATGAAATAATATAAGTGATTTTCTAAAGGAAAAAATTAGATGTTTTGTAGTCTTATTATTTAAATTTAAATTTAAGATTCATCTTTCATGTAAATTTTTAATAAAATCAAGTTATCAAAATAAGTATATATTTTTATTAAAAAATAATATTATGAACAGTTAAACACTATCCGTTTCATTTTAATGTTATTTAAGATAATTAAACAAAACTTTAAGAATCACTCGCTATTGTCATTGTGAATTGTAGAATGTTTCTCTCTTTAAGTTGTTTATTATTTTCTTTATTATAAAATTATTGATGTTTTAAGTTTCATTGTTAAAACAGTTAAACAAACAAAAACCAATGTTGAACCATTTTTTTAATTTTTAATTTATTTTAAAATATTTTTAAGAGAAATAAAAATATATTTTAAATATTTCATATAAGTATCAACTATTTTTTTAATTATGAATAATTTTATCTCATGAAACATATAATTTAATCAATTATACTAATTTATAATTTTTCAGAATTTTATATAATTTTATTACTTAAAATATTATATAATATTAAAAAATATAAAATCGATTCAACTTGAATTATTAACTTGAAATCAGTACATTTACCAGTTGAATCAACAATCTAAATTTTAAAAACATTGATTTAAAGTCTGTATACACCCAATAAAAAACATGTAACAAGTATTATTAGTAAATGAAACATCTAACTTTTGTTTTTATCACACAATACGGAATATTATTTAATAAATCTTCTTATCAATCCTTCCAATATTTTACGATAAATATATATTTAATAATATCTTAGAAATATTAAATATTTTCGGTATTTAATAAAATGAACATAAAGATGAAGAAAAAGATTTTATAAAAGGAATTAAAAAAGACTTTGAAAAGTTAGAAAAATAGAATAGACGTGCTGTACTTGTAGTAGCAAAGAAAAGTAAGAGAGTTGACGTGTGGACCCCACTGGGCAGGATTCGCCGATAAAAATAGCACCTGAAAACAATCGACGGCCCACAAACTAGCCAGTCAAAGGAGGCCCCACCAGAGCACCGGGCCCACATCGCAGAGAATGAAATTACCATAGTGCCCTCGCACTCGCCGCTTTCATTTTCAGTTGCAGCCTTTTCGCTGCACACAGCACACACAGCAGCACAGTCACTCTTCTTCTCTTCTCTTCTCTTCTGGTTCGGTTCGGTTTGGCTCTGAATTTGTCGACAATCGCAAAACCCTAGGCAAACTCTTTCGCATTTCACGGACTCGTTTTTTTCCAGGTGAAGCCAAAAACACAAACGTGCTTCCTTCCTCATTGCATTTTCCCACACTAATTTCATCTTCTCCCTTTTTGGCATCTTTGTACTGCATTAATATTTATGGTTGCACTATGTGATGTGACCATCATTCTTAATGCTGTTTCTACTTCATTAATTATCAATTAATTAATAAATACTCTGGTTGGTGCGTACATCGTAATAGTAATTAATTCCACCCCTTTTTATTAATTCTCCCCCCTTTCCCCTTCTCTTCTCTTGAAGAAGTTCCTTTGTCGTTTCGTACGGAATGCCTTTGTGCTTCAACCCTCTTTCGCACCGACCAACACCATGTTCGTTCCTCTCTGTTCAATGCTGTTCGCTCTTTCTTCATTTTCTTTACTTGCATGTTCTTTATAATTATTATGTTCACCTTTTCGGCTTCCTCAAAGCCACTTTTTTTTTTTAATTTTAATTTTTCAGGATATAGTTACCGGCTGGAGTTCATGGCTTGGGATCTCTGGAGTTCGTGCTATGCCCAAGGTTTCTCCTTTTCTTCTCTACTACTACTACTATTACTATTTCTCTAGTCATTATTTTCTTAATTACTTCTCTCTCTCTCTCTCTCTCTCTCTCAGAAAAAGTTCTAATCAACTTATTAAGTAATCCGTTCAATATATTCTATGCGCACATGTTAGACAAATAATATATTTGTAGGTATTTTAATCTTAAAGTTGACATTTTAAAAAGGTTTAGCTAACGAAGAATGAAATAGTTTTAGAATTCTATGGAAATTTGTTACTTAATCTACTCAGTAATTTAGGGTTGAATTAATAAAATTTAATATATACTTAGAGTTGTTGAATTGGTAATTTCACCCAGAGTTGCTATGGAGTAAATTGATCCCTCTTGAATTTTTTTTTTCCTTACTTGATTTTCCCCTATAAATGATTATAATCAAGAAGTTTATCTAAGCAAATCAAATTGCTTTTGACATGTAATTTATTTATTTGCTTGTCTCAGTTGCGAGTGGTAGTAATTACTGGTCACAGCATCCTGAATGTGACTTCTACTTTGGGTGTGGCCGTGGTAAATTATTGTTTCACTCCCCGCACTCACTGCATTTGTGTCCACCGTATGTGTTGTGTTTACTCTGGCTTTCTGTTGAACTTTGTAGATTTGATAGAGGAGGATGCCTTGAATGTGGAATCCTGTGTTCGGGTTTTAAGAATTTTGATCACCAAGGCGGATACCGAGATTGAGGAACTTGAAAGGGATCTCTTGTTGCTTCAGAATGAATTGGCCTGCACCGAGCATGAAAAGTGGCCTGATATATGCCGTGCTGCTCTCACTGAGAGAATCAGCTGGCTTGATGTGGCGGTTAGCACTTTGAAGAATGATTATGCTGATGATGCGGAGATGCAGCCACTGTTAGATAAAGAACCTGCTGAGACACTTCATGAAATACTTGCCCAGGTTTGGCTTTTGAAATCCTTTATGAAATTTATTTTCTGTTTTCATTTTTTGGCATATATTGCTTAATTTCTATTATTCAAATATTTATGCAGGGGGAAGTAGTTATGCTACTTTTGATTATAATTTAAACTACTGTATGTACTATAAATAGCTTATTAATTGTACAACTGTAATTCTTTTATTTTAATTTAAGGGTTAACTTATGGATTTTCTCTGTCTTGCAAGTGCTGGATAATGACAACAATATGTATTAAGCTATCCCTTGCTTGCCATTTAGCACATATATATCTCCTTGGTTACTCTGGTGTATCTTCTGGTAGTGTTGGTTTGATGTACAGTATTTAACTGTTGACACTTGGTTTTGAATGTAACTGGCATGTTTTCTTCCCCCACCTTTTCAATTTGAAGCAGTCTCTGGATATGAATATGTTGAGTCCCATTGTGAATGTTACTGGACATGCACTAGACAAGGATTCTAGCACTTTTGATTCTAATATAATTATTAAGGAGGAAGAAAAAGAACTCCATGGAACCTCTGAAAGCTCTGGAAGCTCGGAATTTCCTTTGGAGCTTCATGAAAAGAGATCAGATAATCCTGAAAAGATTGAGGTAGAGAAAGCTCTGTTGTATGTTTTCAATTTAAATGCTCTTATTTTCTATTCCTGCATGTCTTAATGCACTATAAATTTTAACACTTGAGCTGAACACTTTTTTTGTAATAGTTGATTGCTACACCAATGTTTCCTTTCAAAATTTTTTAGCCTCTGGAATATTAGACCTATTTAAGACTAATTCTTACTGTATCTGTTTGTGTGACAATTGCTTGGTATGTCTACTTCTGGATATGCAATCGCTTTCAATCATACAAGTATCAAGTATAACATAAATGTGCAGTAATTCTCTGCCTCTCTCTAGCCACATAAAGCCATGATTCAGGCAATGGATATGATATTTGGAGACACATATAGTGAAGATTTGTTGCTAATAATTAGTGTTTAAGTTGATTTGATCACATGCCATTTACTTTTGGGCATTTACAAATAAGCCTACAATGAGTTAGATATGCACATGGTTCTGTGCTTGGTTAAATCTCTTACCAGTTATTGTCGGCTCCAAGTCCAATCATCCTAAACTGATTTTTGGCCAATTTTGACACTTGAGTTTGACAAGAAGACAAAGCTTTCACCCCAAATTCTCTGACCTTGTAGCTGACCACCCATAGACGATAGAATATTGTTAGCCTTAATTTAGATGGAACTTAAGGATCACTTAAAAATAATTCATTTTTTCAGTTGCACCTTGTTCCTGTCAACTATAAGCCATCAAATATCAATTACCCATTTGGCCCAGTTTTTTCTAGCTTGTCTTCTCTTTAGAAGGAGAAGTTGTGCTAAACGCATTTAGAGAAAAACTCTTAAAAAATTAAGGACTTTGTTTTTTCCAGCTGTCAAACAGTTTTTTTTTTTTTTTTAAAGTTATTTTGAGCTTTAATTTTAAAGTCGCATTTAAGAAGGGATTCACATACTCTAGTTTCTGACAGTGTGAACCGTTGTTTGACATTGAAACCTAAGGAAAAGAGAGTAAATCCCAGTAAAATGGCTAATGTGGTAGACTGGTAGCACTTTTCTGACTTTACATTGTGCTTGCAATTGCAATCTGTATGGTTTTATTTTTATTTTTTATTTTTTTTGTGAAGGTCTAACTCTAACCTTGGCAACCATATTTATGCATGATGAATTTGGAGCAAAGCCCAAGGGCAATGCCTATTGTAGAGAGGCTTATTTTGTATCTTCCTAGATTACATTTCAGCTTTAATGTTGTACATGATGCCTTGAATCCTCTATCAAACATGTCCCTGCCAGTGGACCTGCTTTAAATCCTGACTAGATTTTTTTCTTTTAAGGATTTGCCTGAAAAATCTCTTGTTAGAAGTCCTGATTTAGGAGCTATCATCTCTGATGAGATGAAATTATCAGAAGCATTTGACAATGAAGTTACTGGAAATGAAGAAGTCAGAAGAAGCCAACTCATTAATACAGATATTGGTCAAATGTTGGATTTGTTTTCCGCCAAAGATGATGGAAACATTCCAAGTGAAGTCAAGGTGCAAGAAGTGTTGTTCTCCTAATCAATTTAACTTCTTGGATGTTGCAATTAACATTTGACTTTAATTTGAAACAAGGTTTTTGGTCCATTTTTTTCTTAAATTGTGCAGAAAGAAAATGAATTTGTCAAAGAAAATGGTGTTAGCTCAGATGATTTTAGACCTGCAATTGGTGTCAAGAGGAGGAAAGAGTATCCTCATTCCAGGTTAGTTACTTCACAACAACGAAAAAGTGTACCTGATCACTCTGATTGGATGAAATTATCAGAAACATCTGATAATAAAGTTGCTGGAAATGAAGAAGTTGGAAGAAACCAACTTATCAATACAGATATAGGTCAAATCTTGGATTTGTTTTCTGCCAAAGACAATGGAAATATACCAAGTGAAGTCAAGGTGCAAGAAGTGTTGTTCCCCTTGTAATCAATTTAAACTTCTTGGATACTGCAATTACTATTTTACTTTAATTTTAAACAAGGTTTTTGGTCCACTTTTCTCTCTTAAATTTTGCAGAAAGAAAGTGAATTTGTCAAAGAAAAAGATGTTAGCTCAGATGATTTTAGACCTGCAATTGGCGTCAAGGGGAGGAAAGAGTATCCTCATTCCAGATTAGCTACTTCACAACAACAAAAAAGTGGACCTGAATCTCCTGATCCCTCCTCTGATTGGATGAAATTTTCAGAAACATCTGATAAAGTTTCTGGAAATGAAGTTGAAAGAAGCCAACTCATCGATACAGATATAGGTCAAATCTTGGATTTGTTTTCTGCCAAAGACAATGAAAATATTCCAAGTGAAGCCACGGTGCAAGAAGTGCTGTTGTTCCCCTTCTAATCAATTTACAATTTTATTTTAAACAAGGTTTTTAAATGCATTTTTTTTCTTAAATTGTGCAGAAAGAAAATGAATTTGTCAAAGATGTTGGCTCAGATGATTTTAGACCTGCAACTGACATCAAGGGGAGGAAAAAGTATCCTAATTCCAGATTAGCTATTTCACAACGAAAAAGTAGGAATTCCAATTTAGACAAAAAGCTATGTGATTTTGCTCCAAAAACACGGAGAGCCTACAAGAAACAATCCAAGGTTGCTCCAGATGAAGATTTGAACTCTGCGGATTTGCCTTTACAAGTTGTTTATCCTCAAACATTTTGTAGTGCTAATACTGAATTTTGCTCCTTTAAAGAAAGTAATGGTAATAATTCTGGACTAGTGTTCAACATTGTAAACACCACTCCCTTATTAATGCTGAAAATTCTGCATTGGTTTCTGCTAGGGATTCAAACCAAGAGTACTCTGTATACTGATTTACAGCTGATAGATGAAGATGAAGAGGAACAAGAAGCCCAAGACTTAAAGTCCCAAATTACTTCTGAATTCAGAAAGTTGAACATGAGTTTCCCTTCAAAGCTAAAAGCTCGGGAAAAGCAGAAACTGGAACTAGAGGCATTTTCTTTCAGAGAACCATATGACAGTTGTACAGAAGTTATTCCAAGTACACCCATAATTGTATCAACCAAGAGGCAGCGAAGATCCAAACCCTGTACTGATGTTGCCATTTTAAATGAGCCCATGAACCAGAAGATTATTACTAGAAGAGCAGTGCAACCCAACAAGCATGAAACTGAAGGTTGTGCTCTTGTTCCTTATGATAGCAACTTCTCTGAATTACAAAAGAGAAGGAAAGCTTCAAAGTTGCCAATCACTGTGGACATGGAAACAAATTCAGATAGGGTTTCTATGGACAGTGGAAGCCAGTTAGTTCTTCATAGTAGCAACTTGCATTCCTTGGTGGATTCCCATGACGGGACCTCATCTTTGCTGCCTGGTGACTTGAATAGCTTGTCATTGATTGATTTGAGGGCCATGGCAAAGGACCACAAAGTAAAACAGTACTATAAGCTCCGAAAAGGAGCTTTGGTTGAACAATTAGCTAAGCAGCTCAGTAGCTGCTGAACTTATTACTGGTGGTAACCCATTTTTCTGCCATGCCTTTTTGGCTATCTCTCTTGGTTGGTTTTGGTTATGTCCAGTGCTTCCGAATTTGGTATAGAATTCTGACGTAGTTATGAATGATACACAGGCAAACCAAAATGGGTTTTGTGACAGTGAGGAAATTGTACAGCCTATATAGATAGAATTCTCAAGAGTAGTTTTTTGTAAATAAAAGGAAGTATAGGTTTCCTTCCTTGCAACTGGTTAGTCACTGTGACTGCAGAGAAGACTTAAAACTTAACTGTTGTGCTGCATTCACATGCTGCTGAGTTTGATTGTTAAATATGAAGCGCGGGTTACAGCATTAACAAATTTGGTGATGTGTATTTGTCACTTTCAGTTTTATACTGTCTTTCTCTCTAATTTTATTATATTAACTTTTACATTAAACACAATTTTAGCAGGAGCCTTTGCGATTCATTTACATTCTCATTAGATTATTTGATATATCCGTACAATCGTTTTTCATTAATGGAATAGTGGACCAAGGACCAATGGATTCAGAAATGATGATATTGCAGATTTTCCTTTGCTATGATGTTTTCCTAAGGTAAATTGTATACATTTAAAAATCTTGTAAAAAAGGAAAAAAAATTAATTAGGTATTAGATCAGAGTTTTTTCAATTGATTTTAGTTTTTTTTTTTTTGGTCAACATGATGGAATTAGTTTTTCCTGGTGAAGATTCTTTTTCCTTGCTTAAGGGGAATCAAAGATGCATAATCTGTCAACAGGATTTAAGCAATTATGAAATGTAATTCTTCCACATTTTATAAATATTTTACACTCTTTTTTGCAATAGTGTTTGTGCAAAACACGTGGGTATTTGTGAAATAGATTGTTATTAGTTTTTAATTAAATCCGTAATATATTGAAGTATAAACAAATTCAAAACTTTTGATTTAAATTCTCAGACGTTGTGTGTTTATATTTAATTATGATATAGTTTGAATTATATAATTAAATAATTAAAATCACCTATAAAAGATGATTTTAAAGTATATTGAAGTATAATTAAATATTTAAAATCACCTATAATTTGAATTATCAAAATCATTGTATTTAATTAATATATTATAATGATAATTACTCTAGCCTCCAAAAATTTTAAGCTCCGTCAATGCTCTCATCCCCATTCCATTAAGACTAGGAAAACAATACGCTTTGTCTTATAGCAGAGTGGTGGGGTATAATTATTGACCTCTAACTCTATTACAGGCCAGTTTTTAACTTAAGAAGGTATAAGTGAAAACGGGAAAGACTCCTTGATCCTTGTACAATTGTTAGCAAGTGATCAAGGTGGTCCTAATTCCCATTTTAGTTGTTAAGGTTACTATCACGGATTTGTAGTTAGTTACTATTATATTAAAAAATACAAATTCAATAGACTCATCTTATCAAAAAACAGTGCTTTGTGACTGTGACAGAGCTTTTAGGTTGTATACTTGATTCACCAATGTTGCCAAAACAACAGTAACAATTTCAGATTCACACACAAGTGATAAGGGGAAGGGAAATAATCCTCTTGTTTGGGGATTTGAAAATGTATGGCAAGGGAAAGGAACTCAAGGGGAAGCTATTCCCCCTTTGTTTTCCTCAAATACACATTTTTTTGTTCTTCAAAATTGAGGTGGAATGGGAGGAATAAACTTTGTTCATAATTAAGCATATTACATTTCATTCAAGACCTTTATAATAACTTCCATGCAAAATAGTTTAGTTCCATTCTTAATCCCTTATTAATCTTGCAAGCAAGAATAAAGTTAGCTTTGTTTCATTCCTTCCACTCCCATTGTATCCCTTCCTCAGTTATTCCATTCCATTCCATTAATGAATTTTTTTCCTTCCAAAAACAGTGTTTCTCTCATTTTTGGCCACAATATTGTAGTGTCCATCAGGCAGTACTGTAGTGAGTATCAGTCCAATTGCTTAGTGGCTTATATTTTGACATATATACATACAACAATGTAATACAAAATCCATCACAAAACAATACATTCATGCTCATTTAAATATTCTCTCTGAGTTGACAAATGCTTCCATATATAGTTGCATCCACATTTGGCTTTTGCCAATGAGAAAACAATCAGGGTTGTCCAAGAAGTGAAGGTTTGTAGAAAACATGGCTTTGTGCAATCTCAATTCGTTCGCGAGGATCATTCAGATTTTCATCCCTCAAGGCTTTCAGAATAGCTTGTGATGACTGTTCCCTGAGAAAACCAGCATGCACCAGAATCATGGGAAACTTATATTTAGTGCATTGGCAAGGTGTATAGAATATTTGCAAATGTAGTACTTGGAGTTGGAAGTGTCCAAAGATAACAAGCATAAGGGTAAAGAAAACAGACTACCAAGGTTTCAGTCAATTGTTGAAGGAGATTACCTTGATATCAAAATTTTGTAGAGTGTCTTCAAGATAGGGCAGAGCTCTACAGGAGCAACAGGTTTGTTTTCTTCAGGATGCAACACATTCAGGCTAGATTGGCTCAGAAGTTCAAAGAATGCCTCCACTGCTGACACACCCTAGAAATAGATGGCAGGGTCAGGGATAACATTTTTGTTAGTTATATTGGGATTTGAATGAAGGCAAAAAATTGATTCTAAGGAGAAATACACAAGGATGATTTCTCTTTCTTATGTGAATGATATTAATTCCACCTTTGCTGTGGCAAGGGAATCTATGAGGGCCAAATAATAAGAGAAGTGATAAGAGTGGCTTATGTCAAGTAAAAATTGTAACATCATATTCATCAACCCATCTAGAATGACTCAGACAACATAAAGCTTTGAAAATAAGCATGTATAAATTGCTAGCAAGGATGAATACAAGTACAAATGATGAAAACCACCCGCCACTACCACAGGATGCTGCTAAATTATCTGTGAAGCACGATCACTTTTTAATGTATATAATTATTGAACTTTCACATTTTAAAGATGCAATTGGCACAACTGATCAAGAACATAGCATATGAGTTTGGAAGAAACTAGGACATGAAATATTACAAAATATACCTGAATCATTCCTTTGCCACTAATACTGTCACCCATGTCTGGTCTTAATTGACCCTTAGCTAACATCTGGCCATACCAAGAGTTACGGCCTTTTAACAAGGTCACATAAGTGTCAGCCAGCAATGGTCCTGCAAGTTTCTCAGGTTCTTCAGCCAACAAATGAGTGATAAATATCATTTCCGACGTGCAGTGTGCAAAGTACACAGATTTGCTTGTAGCACTCTCATTGGTAAGGGCAGCTACCATTCCTGACAACATTAAAATGAAAAACAGGATTTATAGATTGTAAATCAGAAATCAAGTGTAAGACGTAGGAATGCCTCTCATAAAATTAGAGGTATGTTAAACCCCTTTCTTTTCCAAGTTAATGTTAACTAGTCTAGTCTCTATAGCATGTGAAAGACATATGAAGTCCTTAATTCAATTTCCATTAATATGCATCATCAATCATGATGAAATCTGTATCAATATACCTTGATATGTACCATACTTAAATGCTAAAATTGTTCGGTTATCTGTTACAGATACTGCCTTTTGTATTTTCTTTAGATTGTAGAATCTGTGTGGAATAGGGAGTGAACCAACTAGTGAAATTGAGATTACACAAACCAAAACACGATGATATATAGATTACTGCAAGTTTGACATTGCATGTAAAGTTATAACAATTAATTAGAAGCTTACCAGCTCCAATTGCATAGACATTTTTCAAGCCACCCATGACCTCATGCGTGACGAGGTCACTGTTATCCCAGACAATAAAGTGTGGTTGTCGTAAAAACTTCGCCAGAGGTTTCCGCCATTTCTCAGCTCCACAGATTCTTGCATTGGCATACTCCTTGTTGTAGATTTCTGAGGCAATATTTGGACCACCAAGATAGAGTATGTTCTCCATAGGCACTCTAGCTGTCAAGTTTGCAATGCAAAGAATAGAAAATGAGGGAAGGACTAAACATATTATTGCATGGTAAGAAGGCTATGACCTATGATAATACAAAATAGGTAGCTATTCCCTCCCAACACGGTTTATTCTATACTCAAAACCCAATCAAAATTCGAACCTTGGATTGGATCACTTGATTAAAGGACATAAGCCCTGTCACTTGTTGATAAATTTTAGAAATTATGATTAAAAGTTAACAGTTCATCTTTTAGCTAACTTTTATTTTATTCTGTTTTCAATAATTGATTAATTTGAAAACAAAACCAATTACTACAAATTGCTTCTTACCCTTTTTATAATTTATTATGAAAAGACTATTTTTTAGACCATTCAAATGAAATAAATTATCTTAGATGGAACTACTTTTCACCTAGCATATTCAAATATAAAACTTATTTCGTATAATCAATTATATCTAGAAGATTGTTGATATAATGGATTTTTCACAACTAATCCAAATGAAACCTAAACTAGAGCAAGAGACAAAAACATAATCATCACACTTGTTTGCTTGTTCTATCCTGGCAAAGGCATGAGAAAGATACCTATTTTTATATATTAGAAAGAAGCCAAAACAGATAACATGTAAGTAGAGATGAAGAAAGACTCTTCTTACTTGCTTGGTTAATCATCTTTGTTGGAGTTATAATATGTGGAACAGGCTCCAATGCAGCCTCTATACCTTTTGACAAAGAGATAATTATAGGCACTGTGATCCTCTCCTTCCAATACTTACTAATCTCTTCAAAGATCTCTCTTGTTTCAGTTGAAGGCAAGCCATTGACAACAATATCAGCATCCCAAACAGCTTCTTGCAAGTTTGTGACAACCTTCAAAGGACAAAGTGGTGTATCAATCATGTTCAAGCAAAAACCATCTTTGAGAATCTCATCAGCAAAGAGTATCCTATCACCAAGCCTTGCCTCAACATACTTGAGATAAGCGCAACGGCGTATCAACCTCCTCAACACATCCTCCCTTGAGTTGATGACCTCAAAGAGATGCTCAGCAGTGGCTCTATCCACTGCCCTTCCTGCCCTTCTCCATATCCTGATCTGTATCTTGTCCCTAAATTGACCATAAGTGTCTTGTAGCAATGCTGCAAAAACACTTCCCCAAGCACCAGCTCCAACACTCACAATCCTCAAAGGGTCACCATCACCCTTCCCAATTAGCCTTCTCAAACAATCAAGCTTCTCCTCCACCCCATTACAATTTGGTACACCAACACTTCCATTTGTGTATGCATTGTGAACCACTCCCATAATGCTTCCCACCATGCTCTATAACTCTAAGCCAAAAGAATTGTTGTTAACAAAGCCTTGGAAAAAACACAAGAGATGGAATTATGAACTTCAATAGATGTGTGAGTGTGATGTGCCTATAAAACTAAAACTGAGACTCCTACATAACCTTGCCTCATTTTAGTGCTTCTCACTTTCCCCTTACCGACTAATGAATAATTTTTTTTTTCCTTCTACCATATGAATAACATTGCCTTTACAAAATATGCGGCAATGGGAAATCAAAGTTTTTTTTGGTGGGTGTTGCTTGATCAAAGGTGAACATTAATTTGGGTCTATGCAAAAATTTCTGACCAAAAAATGAAGCCTATAATATCCCACTCTAAATTTAATTGAAACATGCAATATGCATGAACTATGATATTTATATGTACACACGCATACACATAAAGTGCTCGTGTATTTTTCTTTTAGTTTCTAAGAAGGGCACGTGCGAAGCCAAAAGAATAGATAAGGGGAATGGGGAAAAAACAAAAACAAAAACCAAAACCAAACACAAATAAAACTTTGTTTTCTCCGCCTCTTGTTAGTTGATCTACCCAACTATAAGACGCGGCTAGTGCCAATAAAAAAACCAAACTTCTGTGCTGGGAAAACTACAAAGTTATGGTCCTTCAACAATGGGGTTGATTTACTTTAACTCATCCAACTCATGACCCCACCATATCTATCATTCCTAGCTTCTTAATCGTCTGAGGCTCTGAGCTCACATAATTGGAGGGAAAGCTAAATACTTAAACCAAACAATAAATAAAAAATAAAGTTTCTAATAAAAATATTGGTATTATTATTTTTATTTCACATATGTATTTTTTTTTTTTGACAATGTAGTGTTTTTATTGAAGACACGATAGGATATTAAAAGTAGATATTGCATCATAACTCGTTTTACTCTACCTAATTCATTGATATTGAATAACATAAAAAAAATACCATATATAATATGATTAATAGATAATATGATTTTTAATTAAACGACAAGAAGTTAGATTTCATTTGTCGTATGTATGAAAGAATATGTGTTAGAATAAATAATTTCTTTAAATAAATTTCCGCACTCAAATAATTAACTTTTACTCTCAATTATGAGATACCCAGATTCATTAAAAAAAATATTTTTAAACTTTTAAATATGGGTCACCTTTGCTTTCGCCTCCTAAATTTAAAATTATTTTTTACTCTATGAATTTAAAAAGTTATTCATTTTAGTCCCTCTTCAAAAATAAAGTTTCACAAATTAATTTTAAGGTGATTGAAATATTTATTTGTTTTAAATGGAGAGGAATTAAGGTTCTTGTTAACTAGTGTCCTTAGGACATTAGTAAAAGAACTAAAAAGAAATTTACTGTGGAAGTTATAGGAGAGTGTAAAAATGACCATGGATAACATAATTTTTCACTTATAAAAAACATTTCTACAAGTTATTTAATGAGTGTCCTTAGCACTACCTTTCATCTTCTGCCATGCCATGCCTAACAGGTTATGTTTGATATAACTAGTTGAAAAAAGTTAGATAGAAATAAAAATTAATTTATTAAATTATAAATGTTTGATAAAATTAACTATTGAAATAGTTAAAAATGTAAAATAACTGAATAACAATAAAATCATTATTTATTTAAAAAGGACAAGTATAAAATTTAATAAATATATTAAACATAAAATGGAAGAAAATAGAAAAAATCAGACACTAGTGTTTTAAAAAATAGTAAAATCTATTAAGAAACTACTAAAAAGAATTTTTTTACTAAACAACCAAAATGAATTTTTTAAATTAGTAAAAAAGTTAAAAAAATTAACTAAAATATCTTAGCATTAAACAATCAAGAATTTTTCAATTAATAAAAAATTAAAAATTAACTAAAATATCTTATTCAATATAATCATGCATAACGGTGTGATATGAAATTATGTGTCTTATTAAATTAATGGGAGTTATATATTGATTGGGGGTGCCACCTATATCAATCTATTGGCATTAAAAGTATTTGGGTACGGCCAACTTCCCCCAACGGTTATTAATATGGTATGACTTTGCCCACACTTTCATGTGACTTTCCTTCTCAATCGTATATAGTCATCATACTTTGTCCTTTTTTGTGATTGACGGACATATCTTTGAAACAACAGCCAAAATGCTACGATTTGAAAAATAATATGTCAAAGTGTCATTCCGTAAAAGAAAATTGTCAAAATGTCACGCTATAAAATTTGCAATGCCTTCCAGCGAAGTTCACTTGCTGAGTTGGCAATCAACTACTGGCCAACGTAATCCGCTATAACCAATAGCCGAATAGGAATATCTGACAGCGCCTGTACAACCCAAATTCGCTAGGGCTTGTAGCTGATTAGGAGTCAAGTTCGCTTGGGTATGTAGCTAATTATGGACAGCTTCAACACGTGGAATTTTTCACTCTCATCGATACGTTAGTTTTGTCTCTCATTTGTGCTATTTTTTTCAACGTTATGATTACAACCAAAAAGTATCAAAAGCTGTCATTTTATTAACATGTATTGTTGGTCTTTGTGATTTAATATTTTTTTAAAATTTTATCCTTGTAATTTTTTTAGTCATTTTATTAAAATGTATTTATTTTATTGTATTTTTAAAATATTTTAAATAATATTTTTTACTATTTAAAACATTTTTTATTGTTTAAAACTTTATCTAAAGTATTTTAAAGATATAAAACAAAACAAATACATTTTTATAAAAATTAAAACAAAAAATATTTAATTTTAATTTAGCTGAGTCATATTTTCCATTTGGATTAAAAAAAATATTTTAATCACAGAGACTAACAATACATTTAATTAAGCCTTATATTTTAACTGTGAAAGTGAGAGAAACATTAATATTAGGAGGAGAAG